>QEWY01002186.1:954290-969123 GCA_006503575.1 Baylisascaris schroederi | reverse complement strand
TGCTGCTTAGAAGCTTCAGGATAAAATATGCGAGAACTTTTGCAACCAAGTCAACTTCTATTAAACTTGGATATCCATCCTCTTGTATTAAGCTTGGATAGCTAGTTATCCATCCGGCTGAATTTGTTGAATGAATGCAACACATCTTTAGGTTGAAATATTCGAACCGACAACAGACATTTGTATATGTGGTTGAAATATTTTCCAAAGTATTTTTGCATTTAATATCGATTGATCAATATGGAACGCTAAGCGTTACCCTCTCGGCTACGAAACAATCACAACTAAGCGGCATTCGAAAAAGAATATTTCTTTAAAAAATTATTTCCAATAAATCAATGCATTTATATTTTTGCAATCTTTCAGAAACACACACAAACACACCTCAAAACATCACTGCGTAGACATCGCGATGAAAGTGCCATCGAGGAGGCGAACACATTTTTCCAGGAATTCACATATTACGCTGCTTGTCTTATCTCTCATCTATTTCCGTTTCTTTTCAGCTTCCACTTAGATGCTCGCTATTTGGGATCAACAATACCCACGAATTGTTACGTCATTCACAGGATTATAGATAATTTTAGCTGAACGTTGTTTAGTTAACGTTAAACTCACAACTGACGTTTCTATATGTTGAAAAAACATCTTTCGAAATCATTTCTTCTAAACGAACAAAAGAGATCGAGCTCCTGCAAATGGAGCATGACCTCAGTCTTTGCAATCTTAGACACCGAAGTAAATCCCATAAAAAATACCTTGACCAGTCTTATAAATGAAGAAACCATTAGATCCTTTCTTGCCGATGATTCGTTCATCATCTGCTTGTAGCACGAAATATTTTTCACCTTCAAACCTCATTCCCGTTCCTAACAAAGTGTCCTTATTTTGAAATCCTCGTCCAGCAGCGACTGCCTCTGCCGTTTCCAACTGTAAAAAAAACTTTCGACGTTCGATACGAAAGACAAATATAAAGAAAAAAACAAATTGTAAATTATTTACTTTTCAATACTAATTCACAAATATTTTCTAAAATCTTATATTCGCTCTCAGTACTTTGAGATACGGGTTCGATCATTTTTTTCATAGATTTATAAAAAGAAAACGGCACTTATCAGCCATAAAATTGTCGATAACAATGCTATTCGAACAACTTTATTGAATGAGAAAAAAAAGAATAAATGGATGCAAATAAAATCACGCAAAATTTCTCATAGATATTAAAAGATAAATGGGAGATCATCTTATGAACGAATTTTAAAAAAAAAAATTGATAGGTGGAAGATTATATGATTGTCTTCTCGATGATTTTTCTCAACGATGACGTCAGCGAATAATGAGATCCCATTATCTAGCAAAAACAAAAAGAAATTCCATTCTTTTAAAAATTTTTCTAGGACACATTAGAAATTTTATGAATTACAAAAGAAATTCTTTTTCTTATTCGATTATTGCAAAAATTGCAAAATTCGCTAAATTGAAAATAGACTGAAGTAATATTTAATATACGCTATGCAATTTATTTATGTCTACACTAAACTAATAATAAAATGCATTCAACGAAAATTCCACTCATGAAATTCCATTATCAAAAGGCTTAAGCCTAATCGAATTCATATGTCTAAGAAATATACCCCACTCTCTATATTACAACAAAGAATGCCGCTTTTTTTCATAGTGCAACAAAACATTGGCAATTTATTAAGCGGAATGCAAACGATTCATTCAGCTTATACTGAATTCAATTCGAAAGCAACGCTTTTTTTGTTATTACTTATGAAGTAATATTGAATGCGTTAATATATTCAATATGCAAAGGGTGAAGTATTCAAGGGAGTATGTGAGAACGGGGAGAAGAGCTATGATACATAAAGTATATAAAACACCCTCTTACTAGACGAATATCTAGCATAAGCATCTATATGCTTTACCTTCCTTCTGACAAAGATAAACGAATACTTCATCAACAATATGGTGGGATTCCGCTCAATGAGAGTCGAGTTTCGGTGACTATCCATCTTATAAGGAGTGAAATTTTGATTAAGACGATGATACTTGAAGAAGGCAGTAAGTACTTTTGGGTATTATGATCTACCAATATCGACGATACACGATAGCAAATAACCTTCAACGTCGTATCTAAGCATTTTCTTATTTGCGTTCAATTCATGTAATTTGCCAATGATGAGCAGACTAAATCTATCAAATATAGAAATTTTATTAATTAGGTGTGCAAGTAATGAAGACAAATTCAACGAGGTGGTAAAGAATGTTTTAACGATATACTGCGCAACTCCTTTTTTGGAAAGTTGGCACGAGCTGAGGTGGGTGGTATGTGTAAGTTTGAGTTGAGGATATCTAACTTATCCATTGTCTGCAACGTGCATAGGGGTGATTTCTGATGCAAGTTTTAATGGATACAATTAAAAAACGCTTTAATTCTCTGAATATTCTGATGGTGTTTTGAATATTCTGATGGTGTTATCATCATTTTTGTCATACAGCATATCATATTTAATAACACAAAATACAAGTTGAACACCTCCATTATCTAATGTATTACATTTTGGTGTTAACGCAGATTTTTGACTTAAGTGATAGAATTTGCATGGCAATATTATCGTTAATAATTTTCATTTTCTTTTCAGTCGATCGTATTAAAGACTGAATATAATACTACGAGAACCGCTTGCTAAGATGTTCTTTATGATGATGATATGAAACGCATTTTGAAGTCAAAATAAATAAAAATTGAATAAGTTCTAAATTTTTAATCATTTTATCATCAAGTGAATACTTATCTCATCTAAAGACGCCATTTGCAATAGCTTCATCACTACTCAAGTTGATGAAGCTTTAAAATATTGCTCTTGCTGTCGTTCAATTAGCATCTACATCCGCAAGAATTTTAACTGATTATTCAATTAGATCTAATATTGCATTTTTATATCAATTATCTTGATGGCCAAAATTTATTAAACGACACTACTATTATATTGCTATTTTCTACTCCAGTTTCGAATTGTAGGCTTGGAGTTAATTTATAGAAAATTTTGAAATGGAAAACTGGAATTATACAAGTGTATCGTTAACGTTTAGCATACTGTCGCATGTATTATCGGTTATATTTTGATTGCTGGCTTTCTACTCTTTGGAGTTGCGTTAAATGTACACTGCGACTAATAGAAGAGGAAAAAATAGTAGCGATTAAAATCTTTCCCATTAGCTTAGTGGTTTAGCGTTCGCTCGGCAAGCGCAACATCTTGCGTTCGCACCCTCTGCTGCAACGTTTTTGAAGATGCATCCGATTTATAAATTCCTCGTTTTCCAAAGAGAAAAAAAGGTTTTAATACTGCTCCCTTATCGTTTTCAATCTTCTCTCTATTGAATCAATGGTTCATCAGTAATTCACCACTTCCGCTTTATTTCATTTAAACGATTCATTTCGCATTATTCAGAACGATACGATTACATTCAATCACTTCTCACCTCACAAATACATCAGTAATTTTAAATTTAAGTCATAAATTCTACTCCATATCAGGAAAAATTCATTCCAATTGTCTATTGGGTTAGGCAAATCTCTAACATTATGCAGCTATGAGGTACACGCTTCTTTAGCTTAGTTGATTGCTATTGAGCGCTGTAATAATCGATCTAGCGGTCATCATCCTCTCTTCCATATGGCGCATCTTCACATCTGCCAACACAACCGTTCATATATATCTTCATGTCGTCTTTAGAAATCGATTCTATCGAGATTTTATTTAAATAACATTATGCAGCTATGAGGTACACGCTTCTTTAGCTTAGTTGATTGCTATTGAGCGCTGTAATAATCGATCTAGCGGTCATCATCCTCTCTTCCATATGGCGCATCTTCACATCTGCCAACACAACCGTTCATATATATCTTCATGTCGTCTTTAGAAATCGATTCTATCGAGATTTTATTTAAATAAATTATCAGCTGATGAGCAGATATGATTTAGATATTGGAATTGACTAACGATCATTTCGATTGATAAGACTGTTGTTATATTCTTATCAATAACTATGGCATCTTTTAAGAAATTCTTGTCTTCAGTAATCTTATTAAGCATTCAAGTGAAAGAAAAATGGGTTCTGCAGCATAATTACTGTTGTACAAATGAACTTACCTTATGAAGAAATTAATCTTCCTCGCTCTTTGATGATGAATTCAAATTCATCTATTTGTCGGAGATTAATTCTCATTGCAATAGAGTGCATTCTAACCTTAAAATTATCGGATTTGCCCCAAACAGAGCCATCGAAACCACATATGGCCGCCTTGGACACATTACCCGAGCCAACGAGATTGTTATTCACGAGATCTGCCCAAGACATTATTGCAGCTGAAAGCAATATTCTAATACGTATCAACGATCATGATTAGCAATAAAAGTATATATACAACATTAATAAGTCATAACTTTATAAACAAATTAATATGCGAACTTTTATTCTATTATATCAAGTAATTACACTTAATGTATCCTCTAGAATTCAATGATATCGTGAAAAAAACAAACATTATGTACATGAAATTTAGGCTTGCTGAAATTGAGTTTGGGTTAGTTTAATCATCGGACGGATATGACATTTTAGATAGATCAATAATTTATAGCGACACAGAAATATAGAGAATTTTCAAAGCTAAACAATATGCAAAATTAAGAGGTTTATTATTATATCACATGAGACGAAAATTTTTCCCACTGGATATTTTCGTAACGAATGATAACTGTTAAATTTTTTTCATCAGTTTACTCAAGCTGTTAGCTCAACGAATATGATCTCTAAAAGAATTTTCCGTCATTTTCATAAATTATATATATATATATATATATATATATATATATATATATATATATATATATAGATAGATAGATAGATAGATAGATAGGTATAGATATAGATATAGATATAAATATAGATATAGATATAAATATAGATATATATAATGAGAATGAAGTAAGTAAAAATGATGTACGAAAAGAATAGAAATTTGATGGTTTTGAATGGCACTAATTGAGTATATTCACATCATAACCGGTTGCGATGATAAGTGGTCGGAGCACTTTTCAATTGGAATAGCACCTATACGAGGTCGCGCTCTCTTTCTTTCATGTATTACTCGTCAAATGTTTCCTCAAATTCAATTTTTAAAAAAAAATATCTGTTTCGTTGCATAATAACCCCAATAACTCAATATTGCTAATATTCAGTTTTCATTATCTTTTTCATCACTCATCTATTTTACAATTGTACGATTTCGATATAGAAAATGCTGCTAAAAATTAGAAATTAGCATAAGTTCAAAAATATTCTAAAATCACTGTCATCTAGGATGGGGATCACGATTTATAGCAGTGAACATTTTATACTTTCAATTTTGCTTACTGCTTCACTAAAAGTCTATCAAGTGCTAAGCACCTCTTCTATCTAATAAATTTTTAATACTTTCACATGATTTGCAGTTCGATGGTGTTCATTCCGATATTAACGTGAAGATGTATTCCATTCTAAAGCATATATCGATGCTAAACAAAAAAAAAACAATATCAGTGTCTGTTATAAGAAATGACTTTAATATACTGCAAACAAATTACAATTATCCAAACACGATTACAGTTATTCAAGGCTTTCCGGCTGAAAAAAATCAAAGCTTTCCGGCTGGAAAAAAATCAAAGCTTTCCGGCTGAAAAAAAAATCAAAGCTTTCCGGCTGAAAAAAATCAAACCTTTCCGGCTGAAAAAAAATCAAAGCTTTCGGCTGAAAAAAATCAAACTTTTCCGGCTGAAAAAAAAACAGGAGTTAAATTTAATTTGGTACATCAATTACGTAAATTATGTGAGATATTTTCAGCAAATCGCAACGACAGAAAATCCAATAATTTTACACATTGAAGAAAGTAATACTCTTATTCGTGAACAAAATATTATATGATCATTCGTCAAATTCAATAGTATCACAGTAGTCGCCACAAAGCAATCAATTAATAGAAGCAAAAATTGAATAATAATTAAGTGATAATGAGTAGTGATAATTTATTGATAGTAAGGTGTGATTTTATTTTACGTATTTTAGTGCGCTTGAGATTTGGATATTAGAGGAGTAGCAATTAAATGGTTGATTGAAAGGTAAAGCTTAGTCAATTTTTTAAAAGATCAAATCATATATTCGTAGGTGACAGATAATCAAGAAGCAACTTAATAGACCACCATTCATGTCACCGAAAATAAAAACTCGAATCGAAAGTGCTCTATTCGATAATAGAAACGTTTATCACTCAATGAATTGCAATAGGAAAATGGAAGGTGAATGAATGTGAATGTGGAAAGACGATGTGAAGCAGTTGGGTTAAGACATTTACACTGAGAGAGGTGTGCTGTGTATCGTTGCGTTCGTTGAGCATTGTCTCTCCGAAGGATTTGTCGAGTGCCGACCAGCGTATATTTAGAAGAAAAAAAAAAGAGACCGAACTCGAACCAGTCCATCGAAAATGAGCTCTCCATCAACTTACATACTCTTTCATTTGGTTGCATTATTTCTATTTATCAACATTTAAAAATTACGCCCACTAAAAACTCTTGAGCTTTATATCATTCGATTTACGATACTTTGTAATAGGTGATGAATTATAGCGTTAAAAAATATGCCTGTTGAGTTGAGAGCAATGCATAGATCTATCATCTTTTCCCACTTGAATCTCTTCTTTTCACTTTTTCATTCACATTAAAAACTTTTTCATCGGTTTTTCGAGTGCATTTGAGCGTATGGAACTATAGTCGGCACAATTAGGCTCTTTCCATAAACATTTTTTTTTTTTGCTCACGGATCGTTTAAATCGGGGATTTGTGTTCTTTGGCAATTTTTACTCTCTTTTTTTCCTCTAAGAAACTGGCCAATTTATGCGGGGGAACAAGTTTTGAGAATTGAAGCATCAGTGAAAAAAGCTAATTGAACAGGTGGGGCACTCTCTGTAATGCTACCGCCCACATAGGAGCTAGCTACTCATTGCTATTGCTGAGATCACATGTCTAACACCTTACATTAAAACTTCTTCTATCCCTCATGAAATATGCTTTTTAATTGAGTTTAGAAAAGTACTGTTGAATAATCGGCTTAATAAATGCGATTCGAAAACTTAATAAATGAAATTTGAAAAATGAAGAAATGAAATTCGATTAAGTGGATAGGTGAATGTATAGTAGGATATATCGTACATTTTATATTAAACATAACAATACGCATATTCCATTATCAAATAACATCGAAAATGAAACTCAAAGAAATTGTAAAGTATATCTCTAAGAGATATCATATAAAGTTGCGAAAAACGAATGAATTTCGCATGCGAACAAAGAGATTGGCACTTTGCATAAATATATCAATCGTAAAACAGTGATTTTAGGCTTCTTTTTACTATGCTTCTCCCTCCTCTACATGAGTAAACTCCGCCCTTTTGATTTCAAATCTTTCATTCGCGTATGGTCACGTGCTTCAATGTTGCAGTTCTTCTTCCCTATTAACCCTGATATGTGACTTAAAGTCTATACAGGTGTATTAATATCTTCCATCTGTGCTTTATTCATTGTGAGAAGAGTTTGAAAATTTTCATCTCCTTCTATAAGCTTTCTTAGAAAAAAACAGGAAAATTTATAGGTAGAGAGACATGTAGAAGGCATGAGAGCGAGATGTTATGATACAGAGGAATATTCTTTAGAGGAATATTTAAGCATCACAAAACATAAACAAATATATTTGAACAATGCAAAAGATCGCTCGAAAAGTGGAATAAAAGTGTTCGATATAGGAAACAACAGTTGGATAGGAAATGGGCGTGAAGAAACGAGTATACAAATAAAACAGTGTGAAAATGTTATACCTCAGGCAGAGATGAAGCACAGCTGTTTCATCAACCAGCAACCACTGTGCATCGTTTTCCACTCTACCTCAACGTTTCTTCTCTGAATCAGCATTCAACAACACAAATGTGTTCATTCGCCTGAATGCTATATTTAACGCCTACGCTCAATTGAACACTTTACCACATTATCGTGTGGGTTGTACTTCCACATTTGAAGCAAGAGAAAAGAAAAACAGCTTACGGATAGGGTTGACTTCATCGCCTCCCATATAGTATGACCGCAAAACATTTGCAAATCAGTTCGATTGTCTATGTATAGGGCTGATTCGATGAACATTGATTTCCGCTTGCAATAGCAATAGAATTGAAAATAAGCAATAAACCAGTTGTTTAGATAGTATGTGGAATGTAGGATAATTATTCTAGTATAAGAATGCTTAATGCGATCCGAATGAAAAAGAGCAGAATGCAACCGAATGATCTTAACTCAACGGAAGACATTATTCGTTTTATTCTAAAAAAAAATATTGGAGGTGATTTTCGAAGGTGAATTTTTTTTTTTGAAATCATTCAACAAATGTTATGCGGAATACTTGGACAAGTTTATTTTTCTTTAGAAACTGTTGTCAATGCTCACAATTTCAACTTTTTTTCCAATAGTTATTTTTGTTGTTCATATCAAAAAAAAAGATCAACTCAGGTCTTCCTATATTAGACAAAATTCTAGACACATAAAAAGTCTTGTTCTAGACAAAAAGTTCCAGAGCTTTGCATTAAATCCAATCCCGCTTCCAATTATGCTAGGGACGAGATTTGGCGCAAATTGGGGGGGGGGGGGGGGGGGGGGGGGAGAGGAGAGTGGGTGAATATGAGAATTGAAACGATCGACGAAATGGTTGTCTTAATTAATACACGTGCATAAGGGATGATTGAATGCAATAGTACGTTATCGTTGTGATCACTAAGCAGTTTTCATTCCGTTTAGAGCATCGTTTTCAAATACTTCTATATTTTCACACTGACGGTTGCATGTTCTTTTTGCAAGGAATGTTGCTTATAATTTATAGGGATGTTTTTGGCATTTATAACTGTTGAGTTGTGTTTTCATTTACGATTTCCTCTTGATAGTCATCAGAAATTAGTATAGGGAATATGGCGATTTTAATTGAAGTAACAATCTAAAGTAAAAATTATAAGCCTTTTTTTACGAATTATATGGAATTATATTCGAATAATATCATGAAAACCAATGCTTAATGAGAGGCTACGATTAGTTCGTATTAATAGATGTGAATTTATTGAAGGCTTTGCTGAAAAGAAAAATCAAAAATGCGAGTGATGCAGCAATCGATCCGAATAAAAAATGGAAAGATGCGTCATGTTCGATGTTCGTTCCTCCATATTTTAGAGATCTTTATGGGATGGTGAGTTCTTCGACTTATTTTTCGTTTCCTGCAAGAGCATTTTTATTCTTAGTTCCTCACTGTTTCGGTAATTTTTGGGNGGGGGGTGGGGAACTTCTAAAAGAGAATGCAGTCGCGATATCATCCGCTTTATCAAAAGGGAAGAAAGAGGAGGTGTTGTTGAAGTGGAAATATGCAATTTTTGTTCTGATGCATATGCTGACTGCGTTCAGCCGCTCTTTCATTTGATTGTTGCTGTATTGGGAGTACATTTTTATTGGAATTTTGAGGCAAAAGTTGATTTTTCTTTCTTATGCATCGAATATTTGTAAAATAATAATGGGTTGTTCGCTTATCGATTGGAAACGTTTTATGTAATACCCGTATCATATTAAGGTAGCGTGCGAAGTTTATTCACATAAGCAGGAGTATAGTCACTAATGAATCTTGCGTTGTATACGTCGACCCTTATTGATTGACAACTTTATTTAGCTCCTAGACGAATGTGACAAAGTGTTCGGAAGATTTTTAGTGTTTGAAGGAAGAATCTCAGCAAAGATTGAAAAGTTTAGATGGTGCCTGGGATTATTTTTATTGCTTTTTTTCTCATTCGATAATGCGAAGCTAATATGTTTTTTATTGCCAAAATGATTTTTTCTTTGAAGGCGCCACAACCAAATGAAGAAGAATTATTGAGGCGACGAAATCGGGAATATGACACGATCGTGGCTGGGGAGATTAGATGTAAGTCTATGAAATTACTTTGCTAGGTCGGATTCTTTTTTGTTTTATGTCTACAAAAGGCGTCCAATATTGTCTACACTTTGCAAATATGGCTACCATTTACTTGTATGAATTTAATGACGATGGTTTCAGTCGTTTTGCCCAATATTGGAAGCTAATTTTTATAACTGTTTTAAACATTGTTACCTTCCATCATTCGTATACCTGTCATTTGTTTTCTTTATTCCTATTGTACATGTTGGCAGTTGCTAGCTTATTTTGTGTAACTGTGTGTGGTCATGCTCGCTTTGATTCTTTTGTTAATCGAAGGGGCATATTCAAACCGTAATATGCATCCAGTCATTTTCGATCTCACTAGACGGAAGCTGTAGCCCATTTGCTGGATTACAAGAATTGGATGACATGACGTTTTCCACCGCTCCTGCCGGAGTTTATAACGATGTTTGAGATCGCAGCGCCCTAAGAAAGTTGCCTTGTCTGTATGGATGTTTCGATGATTAGCTGCTTATTGCAAAGGTGGTGGCCAATATTGCCCTTATCCAAGTGGAGACTGTAGTGATCCGAAAGGTTCTCAAAGAAGGTGGGAGCAACGTTAATCTCATGTGATTCCCGTAGTTATCAGAGATCATCTATTTCCCTCATAAATATTTTGGTTCATACAATGTAGATTTATTAAAAGAACTAAAGGATGTATTCAGATGCCTTTTGATTAGCACTTTGCTATGCTTATTGATAATTGAGCGTAGGTTAAATATATCCGGCTCTTTGCATATAAAAGTACGGCGATCGAAGTGAACGTTATATTTAATCGACTTGTCAATCAAACGACATTCTTTCAACATTTCTGTTTTCTTTTCAAGTGCCCTAATAATTGAAATCATTAAGGGAACGAAAGTGATCTACGTCTTCTAAGGAAAGCGGTTAAAAATTCACTCATTCAAGCGCGTATAATGCCCTATGTCATAAAGTTGGTTTGTCTATTCATATTTTTGATGTTTCTTGTTGTATTGCTTGCTTTTTTTTTCAAATTAAACTAATTTTTAGGTAATGTTAGTCACGAGATATCAAAGGAGATGCATAAAATATGAGGGATATTCTAGAAGGAAATTTCAAATGAGGAGTTTATTATAATCGATCTTGTTGCGAGACACTCAAAAGCAATTTCGTATTCGTCAAAAAAAGACGATTAAATGAAATACTTCCTTTTGATAAGTGATACAATGAACGAATAGAGAGTTTTTTGACCAGAACAACCTCACCAGAAGCCCGGGAGGGGGAGTATATATCACTATAGTTAGGAGATCATTCTCCAATATGTGATGTTCTTAAGTTAAACTGTTGTGTAAGCTGAATTTAGAGGTTTAATTTAATAATCAGCGAAAGATTTGCTTTCGTTAAAGACTCAGGCGTTTCTTTTGTGAGTGTATATGTTGAGGCGTGATTTATATCGGGAAAAACTGTACGATGGTGCTGGTCAAGCAGCAGAATTCGATATAAAACATTGGAAGCAAGTTGTTGCCTCTATGGATAGACGTATTGCTTACATTAAGTAAGTTTGATTCCATTTTGCTTATCTATTTTCCGCTTATTTCCCTGTTCGATTATCGCAAATTGAACAAGGCGGTATAGATATGATGTTATGCAATTTTGGTTCGCTAAAGTATTCGTTGTGCCGTGTTGTGAGATTGAATGTCACATATTTATTTTCCGACTTTAATATATACATTTCTTGGAGTAAAATAAAGATTCGTAAGTAAAAAAAGGCCGAATTATTCATAGATGGCGTTAGATGTATGGGTCGAGGTAATGCCATATGGAGGTCATAATATTCGATTAAAGTGACTGCGTTACATTATTAGGGTTTGGGAGCTCTCACTATGATAGATGGAAGGGAGGGCGTAAAGGTTGTGATCACACAAATATATGAGTGTACCTTACTTAACTGCCCTCTCAAAATGCATGAAGTATATCAATCCGTGAAAGGAATTAAGTGAAATGCGAGTCGAGAAGGCAGTTAATATATTAATTTTTCGTATCTTATGCGGGACTTCTTTCAGAAATGCTTTAGAGTCGTGACTAGGTTTTATTATTAGTGTTTTAGGATGCTTTAAAAATATTTGCTTTATGTGGTTATGGACTAGTTTCTGGGTTATATGTGGAGATTTCGTTTTTTAATTTTTGCAGGCAACTTGATGATAATGTCATATTACAAGGTGACTACAACGATGTGGATTGGTTGGGAATGGCAAATATTGCTGTATGTGTTGTCTTTCTTAATGCTTTGGCAATCATCTTTCTTTGATTCTTCATTATAACGATGAGACTGCATTGTTACATTGATCGGCATCTATTAATATCGAATTTCTTTATAAACAAAGAAATGTGCGGGGTGTTGAACCTTGGTCGCCATCCTTGCTGAGCGGTTGAATTTAGCCGTTTGTCTACCGGATACTTCTATTATGTGTTATTGTAGCAAGCCTTGATTGTGTAGGCTAGTTTTATGAATGCAGACTTATTAGTAAGGCAGTGCTTTCTTCATTGATTATGTTGGCACATATCGTATTGTTATGTTCGAAGAGTGATTACTGATGCGCTTCATCAAAATTTATTCCTTATTTAAAAATATTTGAAAATGCGTGTCCGAACAATGTCGGAAGTACTTTTTTGCTGGTCAGTTTTATTTTTCAAGTTATAGCTAGTAAGGGGAGAGGGGAGGAGCGTGTTTAGAATTGTAAAAGTTGTAGTTGCCTCTTTAGTATAAATGTGATTAAAAACTGCTGAGAAGCAGTAAGGACATAAGAGATATGCAAAAAATGGATGGATTTTTGAATTTTATGACATGTCGATGCCGTAGCTCAGAGTAAATAACGCAGGCAGATGCGAGTCATCGTTTGATTGATATAAACTATTGTTCGAGATTTGGTACATAATCTACTTATAGAAAAAGATAAGACTAAGTCATAAAGAGGCAAGAAGCAATTAACAACTAAAGGTAACATAAATATAGTAAAGAAATAGTAAAGCTTATAACAAGTAAAATAATAAACTTTAATCTATTTGCTATTAGAGCCTGAAATTATTTGGATGATCTTGGAGCATTTGAACGTTCGAATTTATAAAAAGCGAATCTTTTGCCGATTTGAGTGCCAAAGGATGTGCTATTAATGCAACGATTTTAATGTTGCATTTCTCATCCTAAAGTAATGCAGTTATGATCCAGCACAAAAGGATATGATGTGTTATAGTTTCGTAACACTCGAACGGCTAGACAACTTCGTTTGAAATGGGTGAATGAGCAGTGTCCTCGATGGTCAAAAGAGAAATGGTCACACGAAGAATTGCAACGGCTTGTTGCAATTGCCGGCGATTCGAGTTGTATCACGTTGCTCAGATGGGATTTGGTCGCTGATGAGCTTGGTACCGACCGTTCTCCCTTCCAGTGCTTTTCAAAGTTATGCGAAATCAAGGAGGATATTACCGAACAGTGCGTTAATCCTATTTTTTCTTATTTCTTCATATTTTGTTTTCTTTTCTGTGTTTTAAATTTTTCTGTGTTCATAATTGTTTTAAATTTTATCCTCAAATAGATCATTACATATAAAATATAACACTATTTAGAGGGATTCAGGTTTTCTGGTGGAGGAAGAGTCATGCAGAAAGTGAGGTGGCATCGTTGCTTTAACGCAGACTATATGTTGTTTTGACCAGAATGTTTCCTCATCGATGTTTTATTGTATATTTGGACTGTTAACTTGCGCTATTTGAATGTTATGTGTGTTCATCTGATTGTCACATCCGAAATGATGTCATCAGCAATCTTTTTCTTCTGTATAAGCGATTGTGCTCTTATTATACACTAAAATTTTTCATTGTAAGCAACAAGTATGCTGCTCGCAATTGGGAATGGGAAAAATCAAAATGTACTAAAGCTTGTGCAAACTAGTGTTAGATGGCTAGCAAAAAGCTAGCTAGAGATTATTTTAACCGTAGTATAAATACCGTTTTCTAACGTTTATAAGCCCTTGGGTTTACAATGCCTGCATGCTCCTAGGAAAGCATTGTATTCGTGGGGAATGGAAAGGGCTATATTTTTTGCGAATTTCAAAACACCCAGTTAAAGCATCTGGAGTTTTAAACGATGGAATATGTTATTGATGCGATGCACGTCTTCTGAATAGAATTTTATGGAAGTTCCTTTTTCCTTTATGACATGGTTTTTTCAAAATAGTTTGGTGGGATGGGGATGAATTATGAGGAAATGGTTTGGGTGTAGGATTGATTGTTGTGGCCAGTATCATTTGAATTGCTTTTCTGCAATGCTTTATGTTTATTATAATGCTTTCATTCAACTTTATACAATTTAAGGCGCCCTTGGACGAAAGAGGAGGATGCACGTTTGATAGCAGTGGTGACTGCACTACAGAATGCAGGCAGAATATGGTGGAGAAAGGGTAAGAGTTGTATTCAAAATGCTTTGCTTGTACAAATTGGAGAGTGTGATAGATTTTTCGATGATTTTTTACTATTTGTTTTTTATTATTATTTTGTAGTGGAGAATTGTTACTGATATTTTTTACTTAAGTTTGCAGTTCTTTTGATTACTGTGAGCGAAATATAAAATATACGAATGCAAAGTAAGTGATAACGAAATGTTTATTTCTCCAAGAAATAAAAAATAAACAAACAAACATATGTGAGAAACATTAAATTAAAAAGAAGAGTTTATATCAAGAGATATATGAAATATTCCTCATAATAGAAGAAAGCTGCAATTCTATACTATCATCTCATT
>QEWY01002186.1:816966-954244 GCA_006503575.1 Baylisascaris schroederi | reverse complement strand
ATTTATTTATTTATTTATTTATTTATTTATTTATTTATTTCGGTGATAATAGAGGAGAGTCGTTGAACGACTGCTTTCATAGTTGGTCCTGTTGAAACAAAAGATGCGAACTGTAGTTGCTGTAGCATTGATTGCGTTGATATATTTAGTGGTTAATTTTGTTGAATGATGTTTTCATTCTTTATCGGGTTTGAGTTATATTTTACCACAAAAATATTAGCCTTTTTTCTATTGAAGTTATCATTTAATAAAAATCAGCTGTAATTCACTATCGTTGTGTTGCGCATAAGATGATTGCTTCGTTATGTAAGTGAAAACAGTTCTGCTTAAACGATTGCCCTTCTTTAATGTCCCATTTACTTCTTAACGTTAAGTGCGATCGTTATCACAAGCCACAATTAGATCAGCATTCGTTAAAGATCAATAGTTATTTTCGCTGTTTTATTAATTTTCATCAGTAAATAATTCAACTAATTCTGACCACATTTCCACATGTTTTTGATGTCTTATCATTAACTGTTATCAGTGACTCGGTTGTCACTGGCGGACGAATGGAGAGAAAGGTGGGGAGGGGGTAAAAACGATTGAAGGGCACAACAATATTTTTAGGTCCGCCTATGTTTTTTTAATGTGATTTCGAATTGTTTTTTATAGGTATGTGAATAACAAATTACGCACTAAGCCTTGGACACCAGAAGAAGACCAAATACTCCTTGCAGGAATCAAGCGTTTCGGTGAAGGTAAGCGTTTATTGATTAGTGGTTGGTATTGCTGATTTAGAAACGAGGAATATAGATTATGGAACTCAAATGGTGGAGAAGGGAGGAGAATGAACTTCTGCAACCGTTTCTAAAGGAATTGCAAAGAGTGCTTCCATCGTTTATGAACTTGTCTCCTGTCCTTCTTCTAACTCTAACGGGATTCTGTTTGTCTTTCTGAAGCTTTTATTTCCGAAGAGTTCTTTTACTTGAATTATATTTCCTTTTTTTTTGTAGCGAAAAGCGAGCCGAGACTGCTCCTATGTTTGCCTGATATATTGCTACTCAGTATCTTTGTAATGTTGCGTTGATGATTTTCAGTGCTCAGTATATATATTGAATTCGTGGTTATGGAAGCCTGTGGTGGCTGTAGTTGAGGAATGACATTTGGGAGGAATGGCCATTTCAAGTAGTGACAACGTTAGATAGTTGCTTGCTTTTATAGTTTAGAGGGGATTTTTTAATAGGGTATAAATTCTGAAAACAAAGTTGGATTAATCTTTTTTAAATCTCATCCCATTGGTGTGAAAAGTTCTCATGTGATATGATTCCAAATATGTTAACTTAGTGCACTTATAGATTTTCAACTAAATTTTTGTTAATTGAGGTCAATGGAAACGCGTCGCAGAGTTGCTCCGTGGTCGGTCATACAAATTATGCAGAACTCGTTTCCGAGTGCTTCGAAATGCCCAAATTGAGGTTTGTTATTGTGGATGTTTTATGGATTTGTTAACGAAACTGAACACATAATCGATGCTATCTAAGATTATTTTATAATATTGCTTCTTTTTTATGTAATCTTAGGGAATCCCGTCTATTTTTACTGCAGTGAACTTCCTATTTGGAGTTTTCGCTCTAATTTCCTTTAATTCGTGTCAGTAGTATATTTAAATTCCATTCATCATAACGATGGTTATAGCAAGAAGATTCCTTGAAGAAATATTTTTTCATTTATTCTCAAGATTCTTTTTCTTCTATTGCGTTATTTGGTAATTTAAGATGAGGATTTTTCTCGCCTATTGACTATGATTAGCATGTTCTTGGAGACGATTTATACAGTGAGTAATATCGAATCGAATTTAATCGATAGAGACAGGTGGCTTCACGAAAACAAAAAGTTACTAACAGTGGCCGTAGGTAGTAACGGTGGTAGTTATTTCGCTTAAGACTTTATTCATGCATGTTATTTCTTTAAATTTAATTTTACCTCCCACGTTTTTACCTTCTCGCATCATTTAAGATATGCATATAGTCTTCTGTTCTGGGTATTTTTTCCTTCCTGTTCTTCGTATTGTGTTTTTCATTAAAGCGGTTGTTGTCACAGTTTTTATTAGTGCAAAGAATTCGTTCTCTTACTAATTTTCAAGTATGAAATTTTATAAAAGGTATTATCTAATGAATATTTAAGTTAGCATAGGATTTCATAGATCAGCAATTGAAGTAACGTAACGGATCCAGGAATATGCAGATGAATTGGCGAGTCTTTTCGGTGTTTCGATGCCATTATTGAGTTAAGCGAGTGTTATTACATTTGTTGCTGATGTTGGCATCATAATCCTTGGATAAGAGTTTAAAGTTGGTCTTTGCATTCATTTCTCAGCAGTACGGTCGCAAACCACAATCATAGTGTTAGCTCATAAATTCACTTAAAAGTCGACATTTCTGATGCAGTAATTCAATTTTTGTTGCCCTTTTAGAAAACTCTTGATGCGGAGACAGAGGAAATAATCTCACGAATGCCTGACAAACAGGGAAGTGTAATTAAAGAAGCTATCTCGGAAATGAGGGAAAGAGCAGAGTTCCTTAACAGAAGTTTTACACAACTCATCCGTAAGGATATGCGAATCAAGGAAGAGTAAGGATATTTTTTCTTACAATTCATCGGTAGAGGCATGGGGTTGGTCTATATGGCGCATCTAGTGTGCGATTAGTTGTGGAAAGGAAGACCAAAGTTCGATGTTATGCACAGTCAAGGGACGACCGGATACTTAAATGATGTGTGTCGTATAATGGCGGTGCAATAGAGAAGAGAAGCGAGTGTTACTTGTGTGATTGATGAATTCATCACACGAGTGTCAAAAGCTTTCCACATATTGTATCCTAGAAGCGAATTATGACAGCTGTTAAAAGGTGCTTGGGGAAAGTAAGCCAGAGGCGGCGTTGATTTGCTTGAGAAATGAGGGATTTGAATAGCTGCGGGCATGTTTGTAGGTAAATTTCTTTATCTCTGCATATAGCAGCTTAATGAGCCGTCCTTTCCCATCATTGAATGCGGGCAAGATATTATTTACCCATATTAGATCAGTAGGCGAAAATGATTAACTTTCGGTAAGTGGAATAAAGAGGCTGTGCGTTTAATTAGGCGATACAGCTGCGTAATTGCTTGTGGTATTGAAGTGTTCGAAAACGATGATTTTCATATGGGCTGTTTAGGTATTTAGATGACGAGTCGCTGCAACTTCTGAAGAAGCATTACGACAGAGCGCTAAGACAGGTATTAGGCCTCGCACCCTCTCACAGGTATGCGCACAAATTGATGACTCTAAAGGACAGGAAGAACATCCACGACTCTTTCGCCAGGCTGGATGATGATGTGGTATTTTCTTATTTCATTGCTTTAATTTATGAACACATCGAATCTACTGGATTTATTGATTAGTGAACAGATATGCTTCGCATTTGTTACTATATTTATATTGTGTGTTTTCCGGAATGGGCTTACATTACTGAGATTACATACGTGGTCAGTGATATGATATAACATGAAATGTCTCTGTGACCGTTCATTTTGCTAATATGGACACCTTCGAATTATCTGCCGTTGATTCCTCTTTGTTATCCTTAAGTAAACATCCTTTTTTTTTTCATTCCAAACAGTTTCATTTCAGGCAGCTGGCTGTCAACGAGTTATCATAGTGAATTTCTGTGGTCTTTTGAAGTGATACATGCAATTTTCTAACTTGAACGAGCATAATGATAGGGAAATTTCAGTTAAATCGTTCAAGGTGTTGCAAAATACAGCTTCAGTAGGGGTATAATGGAGAGGAATTTCATCACCGTCGATCGATCGCTGTTTTTTTTTTTAATGAAGTCGATGGTGGCTGTTTTGCTATCCCTTTTCCCATTCATACTTCAGCTTCTGTACCATCTTTAGTAGTACTTAGGCAAAAACTCTAACACCCTCGAGTTATCATAGTGAATTTCTGTGGTCTTTTGAAGTGATACATGCAATTTTCTAACTTGAACGAGCATAATGATAGGGAAATTTCAGTTAAATCGTTCAAGGTGTTGCAAAATACAGCTTCAGTAGGGG
Source organism: Baylisascaris schroederi (assembly GCA_006503575.1). NCBI lineage: Eukaryota > Metazoa > Nematoda > Chromadorea > Rhabditida > Ascarididae > Baylisascaris > Baylisascaris schroederi. Next base: position 950,173 of record QEWY01002186.1, on the reverse strand, counting down.
TATAATGGAGAGGAATTTCATCACCGTCGATCGATCGCTGTTTTTTTTTTTTTTAATGAAGTCGATGATGGCTGTTTTGCTATCCCTTTTCCCACTCATACTTCAGCTTCTGTACAATCTTTAGTAATACTTAGGCAACAATTCTAACACCCACGTGGATACAAGTTGGGAGGGTTTTTATTCGACATGTTACTGTAATACGTTCAGGCGAGAAAGAAATTCATGATGGTTGCATTGCGTTCAATCGTTCAACAAGCAGATGTGGAACGCTTTCGTGCTGCTCACCTCCGATTGAGAAAGCTTCGTCTTTGCATGATTGATTATCGCTTCTTCAAGCAGGTATGTGGTTCTCCTAAGTCTCTAAACAATAACCAAGTGAGTATTACTATAAATTCGATCGTTTGCAGCGATAATGTAGATGTGGGCTGTCTCTTCTCATCGAAAGAATTTTCCACTCGTATTTATCCAATTTGGGTAAAGTAATGATTGCATTGAGGGATTTCAAAATTTGCAAAGCGAACTTCTATTTTTGTAATCAAGAGGCGATATTTCGATTGTGGATTTATATAAACGATCGTTTTCGCAAGAAAATACATTACCTGATATGCTGGTATTACTTTTGTAACATTGTGATTAGTTTCTTTAGCGTTTTTTTTTTGCTTAATTTGCAATGAACACGGAACTACTCGAAAGTTCTCAGAATCAATCTAAATGTTATAATAATTCCTATTCCAATAAAATATGCAAACGAGTTTTTGAAAAAGTTAGAATTGGAAACCGTTAACTGCTACTCAGCAATTATTGATTCCAGTTATGCGGTAGCAGTCACCTTTTATGTCAAGATCCGATGTTAATTTATTCAGTTGATCCCAGTTGAACGTTGAAGAGTCCAAGTGATGAGATTTTCGTTGCAGACTTTGATGGATGAGGTGTTGGATTCGATGGAATCCGAACAAAGTCTCCAACCTCTTCCACCTTCAGAGGCGAGTGTTGCACTGATGGAGTGCTTCAAGGTTTGTTTTATTCATTGCGGATGACCTCTAGCTAAAGCAATGATTGATTGTGATATGAAACGCATTTAAAAAGTTTGCTGCTCATCGCCTTTAGTTTTTCTTAATAAAGGTGAATGACAGAGGTTTTCTGGAGGAAGTGGGGGCAGATTTCAGGTTTGGTGCAATTTATTTGATCAACACTGTTTTTGACTAACAATCACGACAACCGTGAAAATGTGTGTGGTGTTCACTTCATGTGATAAGTGCTAAAATATCACTTTGCCTAAAGTATTTTATGATAAACATGGCCATTTTTTGGAACTTTATTCTTAAGTTTTTTCAAATTGGTTCTTTTTCAGAAGAATGTGCCATTTTTGCGTGAAATGTGTGGAAAACGGTTCAGTCAAGTCGAAAAGGTTGTTTTTTCTTATTTGACTGCGATTATTATAGTTCGCTTTCATTTGTTACAAAAGTACCGTTTTATAGTTATTGTTTAGTTTATTTTACGGTTACTGTTTTAGCTACGTTGTTGGTTTATGCGATAAAAAATTAGGGATTGAAGGAGAGGGAGGAATTGCTTGTGTTTGGGTCTGTATGTGATGTGGCCGAATGTTTTGATGTAGATGCTCAGCATTTGTCCAGTTTTCTTTCGTGTCTATTCGAATCCTCCATGGAAAGCTGCACGGGACAAAAAAAGTTGAGATTTAGAAAGGTGAATTATAAGTGTAACTAATATGGTGATCATGAGGAGAGATTACATGTGGGCTGCTCTCCGACCTGAATGTCATCGGTTCTCCGCCCTTCTTCACTATGGTCAGCCTGAAAACCTTCTTCACGTTGCCGGTCGCTGAAAAGAGTATTTGACGAAATAAGGTGGAAGAAAAAAATTGAAATTAATTCATAGGAAGAATAGGCGATCAGTGTTTTTGGAATCTGATGTATATGCTTAGCACGTTGCAAGAATATCTTAGCAAGTTGTGAAGTGAGGTAAGCTAGGATTGAAATGGATCAGAATAAGGTGGGGGGGTTGCTGTTTTGGAGAAGGAAAATTGTTGAAATGCCGATTTTCATTGTTTCAATGTTTTATTTTTTGAATATATTTGTATATGTTTGTTTCAGAATAGCAGTGATGGCATGCTCGTTTTGGACATTGCTGCTGAAACAAAAAACAATCTCTTCTATAAATATATTGCTGTTAGTCTTTTGCAATTGTTTTTGTTTTATTATTGCTCCGTTGGAAGGACGGGAGGGGGGGAGAGGAATGGGGTTCAAAGTTTAGATATTGCTTAACTTTATAAGTAAAGAGATTGTTAACTTTATAAGTAGTTGTTTCCTCTGATGAAATGTTGAATTTTTTCCTCGCTAAACGAGGGTCGTTCGATGATTGCGGCGTATATCTGGCTACAATATAGCTTCCGGTATTGCTGACATTAATAAAATGTGGATTGTGGTGATGCACTATGAGAGGAAAGGATGGGATACGATACTGTATACATACCATCGGTTTTGGTGTACTATTGGTAAATATGGTCGAAATGCTTTCAAACTCAACCACTTTGAAACGATGCCTTTAGATTGTGTTTTAGGCGCAGTTAAGAAGGTTGTTATTCATACCGCTTTTGATGGATCGCGCAATTGAAGCGGAAGAAAGCTGGCGAGAAAGAATGAGACTACGTGATATTGCTAAAAAGAAGATTGCCGATCGAAATTGCCGTAGAGCGACTCGCCGAACAACAAAAGTAGTGCAGTCATTGTTGTTTTGTTTTATTTTGTTTTTCAGAGATTATTTCTGATCCACTTCTGTCATTTTTCTGTGTTTTTGGGACATTATATTAGCTGATATCTGTAGATGAGGGGGATTTCAGGGTGGTGATTTCTTTGAATTCACGATTAAATGTCTAATCTTTGCCGTTCTTGAGGTGTATCTTGATGCTTAATCTCGTTTTACGTATTTCCTAGACATATATTGTGCAACTTTAATTCAAAAAAAGAGTGTCAATTCTCCTTGCAGGCGTTGAATATTGATGCCAACGTTGTTGAAACATCGGAACCGTATTTTCATTAAGTTGTTAAAAGTATTCCTTTTTTAAAATTCGAAAAAAAAGAAAAAAAGAAGAGAATTAGAAGTGTCAGTGGAGAGTTTCCTTTTATAAGCGAGTTAACGATTGTTGCAAGCATAGTTGTTGTGTGACTGTCACAATGCTTAATTTGCAGACGGGTTGCACTAACTCAGAAGGTGAGCATTCAGCGATAGCACAGCCATCCGAATTGTCTTCATTTCTTCAATCTATGAGAAATCGACCAGGTAGATTTTTGCTTATAATATCTCTCGCTTTGTCTTACAAATTTTCAATTTTATGAAAGGTGAAACGTTATTGATTGTTTCCCTAGTTTTTTTAGCTGTTTTGTTTTTGTTTGAATCGCTTTTTCCCGTTTTTTTTTTTTTTTGAACATATATTTCTGTAGTTCTAACTCTACTTTCAATTATCTTTTAATCCTTTTTTCAGCCTTCTTTAGGTATTATATAAGAGATTTAACACAGTTTCCTGTTCAGTTATTATTTGAAGAGCATAGGATGTTGGCATCAGCAAACCATTCGTTCATTGGTGATATTTGAGTAATATTATGTGCCAACTTCAAATTGTCAATTTTTTTCAAAAAGGAACTCTCCGAGTTTCTTTCACCTTCAATTTTTTCTGTTGCATAAAATCAATCCAAATTGTGAAACTTATGAAACTACTGGTTGTGAGTTTTGTATTAGCCTGCTTTAAGTTTGCGCTACCGTTTTAGGCAAGAAAAAACCCGTGCCAGTCGTCTGCACATCGGCATCTGAAGGGCCAGCTCGGGAGGGTACTAAGAAAAAGGCTGCACCACCAAAGAGGGAAGCAAAACGTCGACGCATCATTTCTTCGTCGTCAGATGATGACGATGATATTGACGACGAGATCGAAGTTTCTGACGAAGAGGAAGAAGAAGGGGATGAAGACTTTTCGAATGAACAGAAGGGCAGCTCCGAAGAATATGAGCTTTGATGTACCGCCAAGTCTCTTCAGTATTACTTTGCGATAGCGATTGGTATGGGAATATGTTGGCGTGTTAAGTGGAGTGTAGGGGAAGGAAAAGGAGGGGAATGTTTATGAAAGAGAGGGGATAATAGAAAGTCTGGATCAAGTAAGGGGAGAAGATGCATTTAAAAAGATAATTTAGTGAAACAGGAGACAGGATTGCGTATGGAAAATGGCTACCCAGATAGGAATCTGCTTATGGAAATTTCAATATGGGATTTAAAAAGGAGTTTTATTGCACATTGTTGTAGATATTCGATCGTTGATGTGAAATGAACTAAAGAGGCACTCAAATTCATTTCAGAATCAACGCACTGTAATTAATAAATATGAGATTATTATCAAACGTATGTATTATAATCTGCGTAATGTCGATGACACTACCTATTGTCGGTAACGCAGAATTTTTCCTCTGATAAAATGGAGTGTTATCCATTCTTGGGAACAAGATATTAGCATATTTATGTGTAGATTGCGACCTATGACCTTCTCCTTTTTTGCATTCCTCTCTCCTCTCTCCACACCTTTTCCTTCACCCGTTCCTCATCTTCCCTTCTGTCGTTTCTGGTAGACCATGTGTTGGAGAAGACAAACAATTGTTAATGACGTGTTTTCATCTTGTAGCGTTTCTTCGTTTTCAATGTCATCTGCACTTACTATGTTATATTCTTTAACGAATTGCAGCGATTTTACCGTGTTTTTCTCTTCATTTTGAAGTAACCAAGAGTAGTGTAAATAAGATATTTATCGCTCCAACGATATCCGCATTTAGAACTTTCCTCAAGTTGAAATCTCAATATTTCATATGCCTTTGTTGCGTCATATGTTGTATATATTGGTGCTATGACTATTGTGCCGCTGAAGTAAATCATTTGTTTTTCATTTGGGAGTCTTTTTTAGACATACAATAAATTCAGAACTGTTGTGGAGAACAAGATCTGTCTTTGTTAGGGAATGATATAGCTGTTGGGGGGTTATTTTAGATGGAGGGAAAATTTCGGCTTTTAGTGATGGTGGAGACGGGGTTGTGGTAGTGATGATAGTGATGATAAAGTGGAAGTACTTAGAGATGAATGAATGCATTTACGTTGGTAGCCATTTTCTACGAAAGCGTTGCAGTCACGTCTGGGAAGGGAAGACGGCACAGAAACAGGGGATGCTGGGAGACGCAGAATCAATTAATTCATTAAGAGAAAGGAAGAGGCATACAAAAAGAGGTAGGGAGAAGCGACGAGAAAGAAGTGTGGCAATCGTTCATAAATGGACAAAAACAGCCAGGGGTTTGTATACCAATGACGGCTAGGTTGCATTAAATTCGAGAGAGATCACAGGATGCTTCCATCACCTGAGGTAACACTTCAGATATTAGGTATAGTTTTCTGCTTGTTCCTGAGGTGTCCCATTCTTTTTTTCCAAAATTTGTTCCGTTGGGATAATTTGCGTCAACTTAATTGCGCCGAAAAGAAAGGAATACGAACTTTGCTGCTTCTTGTTTTTCTTCCGCCGTGAAGTGTTTCGAGTGCGCAGTGGTGATGCTACTTCCGCTACAAATGTCAAGCAGTTGTCACTGACGCAACTTGTCCATTCTCTTTTCCACGTTATGAAAATGTTTTGTCAGTTTATTTGGATTTGAGTTTAATCGGATTCGATTCAATTAAATCCAATCCGATTCCGTCTTCGAGTCCTGAGTATATATCATCAACGATTATCCGTTCTTTCATACAGCCAACATAAATAGTTCTTGTTTTTTTTCAAAAAAAGTATATTAAGCGGTAAATAGTTAAATTTTGGTTGCAATTATTTTCCACCACCAATATTTGTTTATTCAGATTTCTCGTTAAAAGCTAAAATGTCTATTCTAAATTTTCCTTATATTTGGATTACAATCGGCAACTATGCAAGGAGACGCCCTGTCGGTGAATACCGGTTCGGCAACAAATTGATCTTTTTTTCTGCGCAACGATCGATGTTGCAAACATGCGTCAGTTTATTTGTCGTTGATGCAACGATTGTCATCCTGAAATCGAAAGTCGCTGATAGTTCCACTATCATTTCTCTTTCCATACTAAAGTTACGCATGTTTCACATTTAGCTATACTAATATTATTCTACAATTGNTATATATGGGGAAAAATTTTTATATATGACGAACAAGCAGTAGCTAAAATAACGAAATATATTGCTATAGTAGGAATAGAGATGCAATATTTCTACGAATGATCACTGTTTTTGTATATTTCTATATCGTTGGGTTATTGAAGATAAATCGTTTAATAACGGTTGTATTTTGTATTACTATTGAAATTGATTTTATATATTTAATTTAAGAAGGTCATAAATTCAATAGTAATTAAACAATATAGATTTCAATATCTATTATCCGTCTTCCCACCATATTCCTCCCTTTCCCACCAATAGCTAAATTTAACTACGCATCATTAATGAATGAAAATGTCTCATCGAATAGATGCTATCGTTATCGATTATCTTCTACTTTAGAAGTCATTTGTAGAAAGAAATTTTTTTAACGGTAAGAGTGAATTTATGTAATTTGATTTTTTGATCAAACGTTTCGGTTGATTATATATAGAGCAATGATCACGATTTGCTCAGCAATAGGAAATAATTACCTACTTATAACAATTTAACGGCAACATTATAGCGTTTGTCATTTACATAAAAAATAATCTGCGTTGATGCTATACGAGCGAGATACGCCATTCTGTCGTTCAAGGCCATTGAATAGGTCGGTTTCTATTGATCGGTCGATGCAATTCCTTAATCGATTCGATGGATCACTGATCGACAGTCATTTAGCAAGCAAAAATTCCGTCGGTCGAAAATTTAACAATAAACCGGTAATGGTGAAACGTGGAGAGTTGAAAGTCTGACCGCCCAAGTTTTTCAGGGTTCTGGAAATAATCGTTTCGCTTATGCTTGAAAACTACTATTCCACTGATCGAAAGACTAACCTGTTTGACTGTATGCTGGAAACACCATTTTTTCGAAGGTTCCTACTCTATTGCATCGATATGTTCTCAGCATTTCACGCACTTGATTATTAGCGACTCTTCATTCTCACTGGATGATAGTTTGTAAATTAAATAAATAAACTACTGCCCAAAGTTTAAATTGGAAAGAGAAAATGAGCTCAGTTCCCTCCCGAACGGTGAAAACCTTCCGAATTTAGGTATTTCTCACTTCATGCTCCGCACTGATTAAAGGAATACACAGGGATTCACGTTAGATTTCGTTCTCTTCCGTCGTCTCGCTTTTCGCTTTTTTTTCGACATTCTTAACTTTGCCTTTTGATCGACTTTTGTTTGCTTTTGCAAGTTTGTATTTGCGAAGTTTTTTAGAGTACATGATGAGGGCGTTATTTTAATGCATGTACACTTATGTGCTTTGTGCATTCATAAGATATTTTCAGTTGGGGAACCATCACAACTGAAATACTGAAATCTAATTCGTATAAATACCATATAATGGTAAAACAATTTTCACAACTATGAAAAGCCTATAAGCCTTTAAAAGTGCCCAAAAATTTGTACGCCATTTTGCAATGCAATTGGCAAACATCTCAAAATCAATCGGATCTTAAAGCATATCTTCTATGGGAAACTTTCATTTGAAAGCTTAATTAATTATTGTATATGTTTATTATTTTTCTGCCATATAAGATATTGACCATATGAAGTATTGATTGGTTTTATGGGTGGAATTGTATGATCTTGTATTAAACCATTTCCCTATCACCTTTTTCCATAGGACTTTATGCCATTTTATGCTCGCTTTCAACTCAATTTATCATTTTTTATATTTATCTCGTCATTTCTTGGCAAGTTAGATCGCTATAGAAAGACTCTCATCACTAAATAAATACGAGTCAACTTTTTAGCCTAAATCCTTCCAAAAGCAAGGAATGAATACCGCTGTGGTTTCTTTCTTACCTTCTTTTGGAAATCGCTCATAGTAGATGCTAAACACACTACTTACCCCTAAGTACATCGTTAGTAGTAAACTTGAACTAGGTTATTTGTGGACGATTAGTTGACCAACGAATAGATCAGAAATAGGCAATAACTGAGTAATTGAAAAATCATGTAAATATATATGACTGGATTGATCCTTCTTATATATTCATAAAGTTTGTAATAAGATGAAATATATATCCGCTAATCTAACGCCGCTATAGGATAATAAATTTGCATAAGATAATAAATTTGCATAAAAACACATATCGTATTTTCGATCAAATTAGCGCGCTTTTTCATTCATAGCTTAGTTGCGTTTTGAATATTTCTCCCGCTCAAATAATGCGCCGCGTCAAATAGACGAATAGCTCACAATGAACGTCGAAGCCTCATTGTTAATTTGTGTGAGTGTGGTGGTCGGTTGGTTGGTTTATACGTTTCAAATTTTCGATAGAGTTTCGGAAAAGTTTTGTACGTATCGAATTCTGAGTGATATTTTGCTGGTATTTAGGGTTGTCTTATGAAATTGGTTATTGAATTGAATAGATTTTGGCGATGAGTAGGAGCTGCATGTTAGTTGCGGGTGAAGTTATGCATTCTATGCTGATTGTCTAGAAGAGAAGCACGAACGGTTGGACTAGGGCTTCTAGCTGCCATAGCTGCATTGATATTTAGTTTTTTGTAACAACTATTGATTTCTGCGCATTGCATTTGAGTGTATTTTAAATCGGGTCCTGATGTCGACCATGAAGTTGTAAACCATGGTCATATGAAGATGGTTTAAACCCCGGTCGGTTGGGCGTCAGTTTTTAACCAAACCGGGACCGTTCTCTAAATTGTGACCGGGTTTTGTTCACCTTCCTTGTTTATGAGATAAAGCTAGTCCACATTACAGCCGCAAGTTTAACGCAGATCCCACAGGTCTATCCCTATATCTTGAATGTTTGCATTGCTTTGTTTTACCAAGCATATCACTCATAGCCAGGCAAAAGCCCTTATCGCTTCATCAGCGTTTACCAACGTAGATCATTTTCAGCTCCGATGGCTGATCAATCACCATCATCGTTTCATCGGGGCCGTTCAACCAACAAAGTTTATGCATCGTTAAGCGCCGAAGAGCTGGCACTTTTAAGCGAAATTCAACGTCGTGGGAGAGCTAGTTCAGCTGGGGCAAGTTTTCTTTATTTTACATACTTTTTTTTTTTCAATTTTGAAATCGCAACGAAGAGAAATTTTATCAACATAGATTGAAAACATCCAATATAATCTTCTAGTATCGAATACCTGGATACTAGAAGATTATATTGGATGTTTTGAAATAACTAATATCATTGCTGTATTATTTTTGTCAAGGACATTAAAGAGAGTATCTAGGAACATGATGGACGACCTATAGCCGAATGTCCAAAATGTCCACTATTCAGATGTACTTGCATCTGATTGATATGTTCCTATCATTTCTCAACGAGTTTCTTCTATGTAGAGATGTATCTTTTTAATGACTCTTCATAATTCAAAAACGGTTCATTTACTTTGTTGTGTTTGTTGGTGAATAACAATATTTTAGAGTGTACGTACCGGCAAAATCACCGTATCCGAGTTGATGGGTCGTGGAGATGAGAACGCTGAACGACAACAAGCAAACACGAAGACGCCTAGTGGATGCAATCCACTATCGGAATTGCAAATTGGACAAACGAATATAGAAGGGACGTCAAGTGGGGAGCAGAGTCGCCCTCGTGGTATCTCGGTGGATCCAGCAACACTTCTCGATGTAGCAGGCTGGAAGGTACCAGCATTACCACCTGGACTCATGTCTATAAGTTCGTGCTTCCATTTCTTTTATTCGAACTTTTTGCTGGCAAATGATTGAGTAATTTATCTATTTATTTAGGCAAATGAATCTTGCCCTCAATCGGTAAATAAGATAGCAAAGCTCCTCAAAATATGTTCCATGTTCATATATGACTTAAGTGATTTATCTTCTAAGTTAACTTCATATTGCAACTATTATTGTGCTATTGTGGTAATGTTAATTCTGACTAGCTGAATAAGAGAAATATGGATTCGATTTCAACTTCAATAATGTGAGCACAGTTTTGAGGATACTTGATTTTCATTAAATTTCATTTTATTATAAATTTATCCTAAATGATTGATGCGTTTTTCCGATGAGTTCGAGTTCGAATTTCATTAATTGGGGCAGTTTTTGACTATTGTTTTTTTTTTTGGGGAGGGAGGGGGGGGGGGGGGGGGGGGGGGGGGGGGGGGAGCAGGGGCGAATGTTGTCCGTGCCTCTCCTGGTGTTGAAAATTTTCAAGTTGAAAAAGTCAAACTGTTGAAAATCAAAAGTCGAAAAACCACCGAATAACTATTCGGTGGCTTTTCGGCTTTTCTCCAAGGTTTTTCTTCTAAATATGCCAAATAATTTCGTTTTGAAAATGAATCAAACCTTTGCTGAAATAAGATAATAAACCACCANTGAGGAAATTATTTTTCGGTTATTTTGAAAGCTTCATAATACGCATTCAGCTTTATCTTGCATTATATCTCATATTTCATCTTACAGTTTGAAAAATCATTAGATTACTTAAATTACTGTATTATGTTTGTTGGCACTCGTTTATTGTCTTTGTACTTCATTCATAAATTTGCTTATTCAATCGAATTTCGCTTTGTAAAGAATCACATTTAAGGATGTTGCATAGCATTGGACAGTTTCTTAGATCGGGTTTTCATATGTTGTTACCTTGCATTTTCCTCTAATTTCTTGAGAAATTATTATACCTTTATTGTCACGGTTGTAATGTTTTCGCCAAAATACAGCCGAAGTTTACGCAAATTTTTCTTCTGCGCCTTTCTCAGCGCAATTCTCATTCCATTAAGTGTATCAAATCTGTTGAACTTATTCGGATGTAAAAATCGCATATAATTCGATCTTTAAGTGCGCTGAAAGTGTGACATCGATTTATGAGGCAAAGTAGTGTGTTATTTCAGTCAATTCTTGGCGAGTTATACTTTTCAAGATGGTTAAAGATGATGGAAAAAGTTGAAGAAAGAAAAGCTGCTTAAAATGCTTACTTCGTCATTATCACTTGCTATATATCGTGGATCTTATTATTGTTTTTGATATTAGTTAAATGGATTTCTTTGATTTAAACTTGTTGATCAATGATATATGTTGGCTGTTAAGCTATGTAGTAGACGTTGACTGATGCTTATATTCATATTTTCACTTCGTTAAACTTTTAAGGTTTTATTAATATTTTTTGTTGAAGCGCTCAGTAATGTTGTAAATTCATTTAACTTAGTAACTGAATCGACAAGCGTTAACAGTTTAGGGCATTAGGATGTTCATCTTTTATCTAAATAAGCTTCTTTGTTATAGCTTGACCATGGTAGTGGCTATCTTATCTCCTATACAATGATCCATGTGTAATCAGAAAGGGTGATATATTTGCTGATAATGCAAGTAATTATAGGGCTGTCATTTTGGACACTCAATCTCACCGAGAAATTTTCTTTGCTATTGAACTACAGAAATGTTGTAGTTGGACAAATCTAATCGGCCAATATTTGCGCTGTTTCGTTTTATTTGCTTTGAAAATCGTCACTACGTTGATTAGAGGATAGATTTTTGTCGGCTGCAAACCCTTTGGCGGTTTGTTAACGTTTAATAATGGTTCAACAAGGTTCGTATGTATTTTGACATTATTTCGTTATCTGCTGTCTCATTTGATTTTAAAAAAATTCATTAAAGAAGTTCTTTTAGATCGTTAGAAAATTTTAATTGCTAGCTGAAGGTAGAACTTATTATTGCACATATGACGGTGTTTTCTCTGTAGAGGTGTTAGATTCTTTGGAGAAGAGAAATACAGAATCGAATCTATCAGCGATCTAGCACTATTCTAACATTATGCAAATTCAAGGTGACAGTTTTCTTTTCACGACATCTTTGTGATTATAAACCATATATAGCTATACGTATGTTTATGAAGGGGATGGTGATGAATTATTCATACTTTTTGCATATTTCACTGGTCTGGTGGAATGTTTACATGGTGATGTTTGCATGGTGAGGTGACATTATTGGTAGTTGTATTCAAAGCCAATGAAGGGCGAATATGTTTGTTGTACCAAACTTTAGTCTCTTCAATTTGATCTTGATTTAATATCCTTTTAATAAAATGATGATTTTATTATGTACGGCAAATATTGAGGAAGGGGACATCGTTGTTTTTGAAATAGGCTTGATATCGTTACGTATACTGAAATTTTTGTGGATATGCATAATTATCTCTGCAATGGACTTTCATGCTACAAGCTAGCTCCGTCTGTTGGATGATCACTAGCCCCGGAAATACGTTGTATTTAAAAGTGCACCCTTTCTTTGTGTATTAATATTTGTGCTACAGTAATATATCCTCCATTTTCCCCCTTTAATATCCAAAACTTCGTAGTGGTGAAAGGCGTTTTGCTGCTTCGCCCTGTCGTGCTAAAAAACCCATTTTGCACTTTTAACATTTCATACCTATGCGTTCTCGGCCACACAATGTATTTCTAAAGTCGATATCATTTTTGATGCACTAAAATCTGGGAAATTTGTATGTAACAATTTTTATTCAAAATAACATAAGCGTAGATTCGGGAAAATCTCAGGAAATTCGCGGTCAGATGATAGAATGGTGACTAATATTCGAAGCGAATCGCTTCCCATTTAAATTACTTTTCATTTTTCAAGCTTATCTAAACTCATATCTCTACATCTTATTGCTTTCCTTTAAGTAAGTTTTTCAGCTTTCCACTCAATTGAGGATAATAATTCATCGATACTCGCAAAGCAATTGTATGATTCCAACTTCAGGTGTCAACCGTGGTAGTAACGTTGGTGCTAGTGGTCATCAGCGTCAATATGTTGGTGGAGGGCATAGCAGTGGAACGTCGCATAATCAATCGACCGGTGGTTCTCAGCACAGGATGGTGCAACAAAGTCAGAAAACGCGCAAGCCCTACTTCATGCCCTATATGAGCTTAGATGCCGTCAATAGAGGTCTTGCTAGTGGTGACCTTGTTAAGGTTACTGTATTTATTGATATTCTTATAGTGTGTGGAGGAGGATAGGGGAATACTGTGTTTTATTCATTCTTCAATATTAAATAATGCTCAAGTAGTGGGGAGTGGATGTAGTGTGTGGGGGGCTTAGATCTTATAGATTTAGTTGGCGATGGGAAATACGGCCATTGTCTGTTGAATTAAACACAGTAAATTGAAGAGATATGTTAAAGGTTTCTTATGACTTTAGAAAGAATGATGCAAACTGTTGCTGAATATAATTTCTTATCCTTTGTGTCATCATTTTTTTTGTCTTTGAATAGAGGTACATATTGGTGACCAAAACGAATTTATGACTTTATAGGAAACGACTTTTGTCTTAGGAGGCGGCCAAATCATATCATATCTTTTACGATTGTTTTTCTAGAAAGTTTGCAAAAAATAATGCATAAGTTTCTGTAGCTGCAAAACTAAATAAAGCAAAATCTGGATTATTAGTAACTATCATAACTTCTCTTGTAAGATTCTTAGTGTGTTTATTTTTCACGAAGTTATATAAGAAGGAGGGGTTTACGTTTTAGATGATATCAAGTCATTAAGATGCTTGCGGCATAATAAATCATAACATTAATGTGACAATAACTTTAATGGATAGTATGTTTATGGTAATGAATGGTTTAAACCTAAATGTGAGTGCAGATCATCTAAACTTTTAAAATATTTATCTTTTTAGGGGGCCTTAAGAGTGAATCAACGCAATTATGAGGAGTCGTATGTGGACAATCCTTTAGGAGACGATCAACAAGATGTTCTCATTGTTGGTGTGCATGATCGCAATCGTGCGTTGCATGGTGATGTGGTCGTTGTGCGTATTAAGGAGCGCATCAATTGGGTGGTATGCTTCAAATTTATTGCTTAGCTTATAGTCTATAGACTCGTGAAAATTCTCTCTTGAATTGGAAGCATTAGATTGAATTCCATTCTGCAGGAAAGTAGTAACAAACAAATTAATTATTTTAGAGTGAGCAAAAACGACTCAACCGTAAAAATAAATCGTTGTACGGATTACGGAAGAGTAGATGAAGCCCAACATTTCAAGCAGATTTACGGCTGCGAATGTTATTTATCCATTTCCTCTTACGGTCGTGAAAAAGTATCATTCCAAGGTGCGAGATGCGCTCTATGAAGCTTGGCGTGGAGGGCATCTGAAGGCTGAAGTAGACGATGATGGACAGCCGATTACAATACCGCCATTGAAACGCAGCAACGACGAATGCGAACCGTCGCCTGCTGATCTCCTTGATGTAAGCGTTGTCAGCAGTCCGCTTTGAATTTTTTTTGTGGTCGAGGTGAATACCATTCTAAACTAGTTGGTAGAAGTTGGAGGGGATGAGAGGAAGGTGTTCAGGGAAAGGAAAAAGTTCTGTCTTTTCGACGATTTTAAAACATTCAATCAAAAGCATTCCGATCCGAACCATTCGTTTTATGGAATAGTGTCATCCATACAGTGGTCTCATTCTCATTTTTGCCTTTATTCGATTACCATTTTCATTCGTTGTTTTTGTTAGGCGCAATTTCATTGTAATTGTCAAGCATCCTAACTGATTGTTTTTGATGATCAAGAGCGGTGGAATGTTTTAAAGATTTACCTTTTTTCCTTGATCTGGTTTACTTTTTTCACACAGTCTTTTCTCTCTCCGCCCCTCTTCCCCTCCCCTATCACTTCCATCCTTTTTTCCAGAGAAATTTTTAATTTTATGAGCAGATTTCAGCTGCCTGTCAGCGTTGAAAAGTGTGTCTCGAGCGAGCAACTGAAGGTAGAAGTGCCGGTGCCAAGTAATCGAAGATATACGCGCGAGCAAGTGCTTTGTATTGCCGCAAAGGTGGATACTTCTACTAATTGTAAACTTAATCTAGTGAAATAAATGGAGGTTTTTATTCTCCACCTGCAATATTTCATAAGCAAAAATATTTACACCCTGATTTCGTGTGTCTAAGGAGGTAACTAGCCTCACGATCTAAAGGGCAATATGCGTTACTTTTTGCATCGCTTCCTATGATTTTATTTTACCATTTTTATAGTGCACTTCGTCTATGTCTTAACAGTTAATAAGAAAACAAACAAATTGTAAGGGCGGAATGAATGCCACTGTGAAATTTCTATTATGTTTCTACCAGCGTTATTCGTTTGGCGCATGATACCATTCTGTTTTCGCGCTGAGAATGGCTTTAATGCCAGGATGACAGGTGCGGACAACATGAGTAAGTCAGTTTTAAGATGAAACACCTTACTTTTCAGATCCATGCCTAATTAAGTCTGTTTATTTGTTTGATAGAGAAAGCTACCCGAGTAGTAAGTTCGCACTTGATTTAATCGATATAAGAGTTTATAACGAAATAACGGCTTGTTTCCAATGAATTTCTGTGAGATGATTGCAGGAGCATAACATCTGCGGTAAATGCGGGCCTTGCATCATACCTCAGCGTGGGGATTCATTTACATTCTTTCATCCTTTCTTCCTTTCTACATATTTCCAATATTCAACGATATGATCCTTTGCGATCTAAAGCTGGTCATATCGTTTGTAAAGATTGATGATTTATCCTGTTTGTGAATGTTTTTTCAGATGGAATTAATGCGTCGAAAGAAGGGAGATACACAGGAGGGCACTGATTGGCTCAATGATGAGGTACAAGTTGCGATCAGCAAGCTCGCCATCGCAAAGCGCACTGACTCATCACCAACGTTCGTCTGCTTTATCATCACGTCTTTATTCGCTTGTGTTCATTGGATCGATGTTACGTGAAGCTATATTGCAGCAAACGGGAGGACGGGGAAGAATGGCAGGGTAGAGGGTTGAAGATTGACGATTATGTACATAGGATTGTGGACTTGATAAATGAGGAGTAAGTTGCCCATAATTGAAAAGGATGCAAAAGGGGAAGGATGAGTTTTCAAGAGGAAGTACTTAGAGAGTTGGAACATTAGAAATCACGACAAGTTCAGCTACTAAAATATTAACTTGTGCGTTGTTTCGGCGATGAAATTTTTGATCGCTTCATGGTGCCATTGCACCTTTATCTAGGCATAGAGACAGAGATACGAGCAGCGCTTTCGGATGTATTCTATGACTATGGATGCTTTGCTCATTTCTACACCCGTTCTTTATTTTTATTATCGTTGTGCATCAGTTGCTGAACATCAGTTCATGTTGGTTGTTAAGGTTGGTGTTATAATGTTAGGTGGAGTTGTTGAAGTTATTAGGTTTATTGGAATAGGTCATTAAAATGGGTAACATGTTCATAGGTGCAGGTAACAGTAACTATCTGAGCGTATGGCCAGTGACTTGTGTTTTGATGACAGGTCGATAAATTGATGAATCTGCAGGGAAATAATGTACCCTATCGATTTGTTGTATTCAATGCTTATTAACCAATGAGGAATGGTTGCTTGCAGTGGAGTATCTCAGTCGCAAATATCAGCTTGCGGCGCATCGATGTCGAGCTCGGCGACGGGTACACAATTGACAAGAAGAAATGCGACAATCGCAAATGGATCAACACAACGTCGCCTTAACTATAGGATCCTTTCGGACATGTCTGATGATGATTGGGGCATCCCAGACGTTTGTCTTCAGAAGACTGCTGAGGTCACTTATTGAGTTTTTTGTTCGTTTCCACTTTTCCCTACATAGTGCACACGATGTTATTGCTAGTATGTCATGGGTTGCGGAGGGATGGAGCTTTTCATTCAGTAGCGGGAAGTTTTATTGATGACCAACATTGGCAGCGATTACTGAAATATTTGAGCTGAAATAAATTATTTTATAATTATTTGAATATATAAATCACTTCTAAGTTACTGCTTATATACTTATTCAGTTATATCAACCACTTCTACCAGAAGCGATTAGAAATCTTTTGGGGAATAAGAATTGGATTCTTTACTACATTCTCTGGTATATGAAATAGACGCAACTTACCTTTCACTATTATGAGGTAGTGTCTGATAGTCATGTGACTTTTGCTTAGTGTAAGGCTAATTCATATTGGATTGATAATAGTCCAGTGGGCTTTTAAGTGTGGATGAGTCGATCGAAGTAGCCTGATGAGTTGAAAACGATTTTGCGGGTTAAGGGGCAGTAATGTAATGCCATCATGACTATTTACCTCTGTTTTTGTTGATTTATTTAGAGAATTCAATACATCAAAATTTCGCTTCGAATAACCCACCGATAAGGTTTATTGCATCAGATTTTACGCTGTAGATCAAAAATTGTGTTAAATGTGACAATGAATTTGAGTATTATGTGCAGACTGTCCTAACCTATCGAGTGGCTGTTTATTTGGCTCTAAATTCCTGTGCACTCACTGTGGACCATACCTATGTTTAATGCCACATCAGTTAAAAAGCAATGGTCATGAGCGCTCGAAGTATTATAGGTTGTATTTATACTGGAGCAAAAGAACAGCCGTAAGGCGGTGGGCATGCTGAAGGTAATGGCTGACGGCAACCGCAACTGGGCGCTTTTTTCACCAGGTGATTCACGTATGCCGCGTATGATGATCCCTGCCGATCAGATGCCTGCAGGTTTCTTTGAGAGACCACAGGACTTCAGCAAATATATCTTCGCGGCTCATATGGTCGAATGGCAAGCAACAGCACAGTTCGCCAGAGGGTTCGTTTTTTTTTCATTAGATGGTCTCTGTCGGGTGTTACGAATTTATCTAGGAGAGAGTTCTTTTGAAGTGTTGGTAGCGAAAGAATGAAATCTTTTTCAGAAGTTCGATCCCGAATTTATAGTTTATTTGGAGCTTTAATGTATGGAAAGCAAATATTTTTAAAAAGATGATAGGTCACCTGCAGACGGGGCTAGAACTCGCAGCCTTCTTGCTGACGAAGCGAAAGACTGCGGAATCAGGTTCCTCCGGTGGATAATATTTCCACTCGTTATCAAACAATGGTTGTCATACAAATATGAAATGGGATAACTTTACTAAAAGCAGTAAAAGTTTATGAAAGTTTTGCAACGATGCGTTTGCTTAATTTTAAAATTTATAAAAAGATTTTAGTGATTTCAAAATTTTCTTGTTTTTTGAGGAATAAGCTTCTTTCGCACTTCGTCTATTTTTTTTCTGTCGACAAAATCTATTGAACTAAGCGACGTTTTACGGTGCTTGTAATGCATAACTAGCACTGAATTTTTAGGTTTGAATCTATGCAACAATCTCGCGTAAAAACTATCCCGGTGTCAAAACAGTCTAATGAATGCTTTTAAAATGATGCATAAGGGATAAACTTAGATAATTGTTTCAGGAAGCTTTACAAAAGCCTCGGTTTAGCGGGCGATATTGAGGCAGAAACTGAAGGTCTTCTTCTTGCGAACGATGTCGACACAAGAGAGTTTTCGGCCGCTGCGTTATCCTCGTTGCCCATAACGGAGGAAGTTGAATGGACTATTGATGAGGTGAGAGACAGCTGTGATAGTGCATTATAAGAAAGTTGCTATATTGCACGAATATTTTGAAGAATTTTGCAAAAATGCATTTGCGTATAATTAGTCTTGAAGAATAGGCCTCTTTCGCGCTTTTGACATTCTCATTGAGCGTCTCCACGTTTATCTATGAAAAGATACGGAAGAGGGATGAGGCTGTATACTTCGTAGAGATATTCTATCATTCGTCGGCGGAGTGTTTATTGTGGAGTAGCGGTTATTCATGTGTTGTTTTTGCAGAAGGAGTTCAAATATCGCCGAGATTTCCGCGAGGAAACCATCGTCACTATAGATCCATTAACGGCAAGGGATCTGGATGATGCACTTCACATAAAGCCTATCGATGACTGTGATGGTGCAGGCACTCCCGGATGGGAAGTAAGACTGATTCCTTCAATAATATTTTTATCCTTTTTCTTTTTTGTTTGCTTCACTAAGACTGATTTATGCGCTGATTTTATCCTTTTATTTCACTGATGTCTTCTTTTTATCCCTATTTTATATCCTTTCCCACTTACCTATGGAAGAATAAAATTGTGGCATAAAAGATATATCGTACTAAATGAAATTTTCATCTTCAATCCTTTGTCTAGGTTGAAAAAAGGACCGCATAATCCTTATTCAGTTTCTGTTCCCAACCATAATTTCGAAACATCTGTTCGTCGAGTTTTGAGGAATTTCTATGGTTATTACACTAGACCTGGAAGTTTAGATGTATGGCTGTGAAATCTTTGAAGCAAATTCTGTTTCCGGGAGATTTATTTTCTTCGTTAATTTACTGACTTTGCAAACAGCTTACAAGGAAAAGGTGGAATAAATTTATTAGGTAGTTTTTTCCACCGAGCTAATGAGTGATAGGCTGAGCGGTTGATTAGTTTTTAAAGGAAAAGGATCTTAACTATCGATAGTTATCCAAAAATCAGTATATATATTTGCAGGTGGGTGTTCATATAGCAGATGTGTCGCATTTTGTCCAAGCTGGAACTGAACTCGACCACTGGGCCACCAGTAGGGCCACTTCCGTCTACCTCGTCCATAAGGTTTGTTAGCCATTGATATGGCAGTACTTTCCGCGGTATTTGTGGTTGTTCCACACCGGAGGGTGGAGCAGGGAATAGATTTTGCAGCCGTATATATGGCACTTTGAAATGTGGAATATCGAGATTACGATGATTAGGTGGGTTTCAAATTGGAACTTTCTTTTATATTCCTTCTTCCCTTCTTACCATATTCCTCTTCGAATACCTGTTATTTTTACATTCCTTTTTTACCTTTGCCAATTTTTTTGCCAACTACCAGTTTATCAAAACCAATACTTCACCTATTTTATATCAAATTACTCCTATGTCACCATACATTCCTTTTCCAAAGAGCTTACCATATATTCCCTTTATAGGTAATTCCAATGCTGCCGCGTATTTTATGCGAGGATATATGTTCACTGAATCCGGGCAAGGACCGTTTGACTTTTTCGGTTGTTTGGAAGATGAACGACAAAGCGGAGATTTTCGAAGAATGGTTTGGTCGCTCGATTATACGGTCTTGCTGCAAGTTGGCTTATGAGCATGCACAGGTGATTTTTCGATATCATCGGGAAGCCTGGCGACTCTCTTCCCTTTTTGCTTCCTCCTTCCCATATATGCGGGGTTCGTGTTTGCATTTCTCGAGTCTGCAGCTGGTGTGACTCAACATTTCGTGTGTGCATTGTACAGCTGTACGGCTAATGTGACTCAGTATCCTTTCGTTTGCATTATCCATGAAGTGCCCATCTGAGATCCATACAAATCATTTTTCACTATCACGTTTTTGCAAAGATCGGGGCAAAGGAACGACCGAGGCACGTTGGCAGGTTCATGTTACTATTAGACTGGTGCAGTTTATTATTCATTTGAGTCTAGAGTTCTAGGTGTGAGTATTTATTGGGAATGTTTTCAGATCGTGATAGTTTTTGCACGTAGAATAATTCATATAGCGGGATATGGTCTCGGAAGATGTGATCTGTTGACAGCATGGGTGAGGGAAGCTGCCTTATTCCACTCCCATTCAGAAACTTGGATATCGGTGATTGTGCTGAACGAAGACCGATTTTCTAACTAGTTCTTAGTGACTGAGTAGGGGATGACTACAGATATGGAAGCGTTCGTTATTTTTATTAATTGTTGGCAGTTCATGCAAGTGGTTGGTGTGTTGAGCAGATTTGCCACGGCGGATATCGTGCCAGCTTATTTGGCACGTTTCTCCAGCTATTTTGGAATAGAAACGGTGCGAACTTTTCATTTGAATAGTTTCGTAAAGAACAATTTTGTTTTTCCTTGTTATGCGTAAGACTGACCGTTGTGTTTTGAAGGATTTCATCGATAATCCAGAGAAGGAGTTCGACAAAGCGGAACTGCCCGAAATTCTCAACAACAAGAAGTCGTTTGAGATAAAAGAGCTTGTCTTACGCCTTAATAAGGTTTTTTGTTCTTCGCTATTTTGTTTGCGGGGGTATTTCAGAAAATACTTCAACAAGAGTGAGCACTCTCGCTTATACCAATGGCATAATGCTCACTGTGACGTAACAAACAACCCAGACTAACAAAGATCGAAAAATTAAAAATAAGATTCTTTTATGGTTTACGAAGAAGAGCTATTTGAAAATGAGAAGTAGATCAAGTGGAAACATTCGTTTTGGAGGGAACCTTGCGGGAAGAGTGAAGAGTTGTTTGTTTTCTAATCGGTATTCTAAATGTTGTTGCAAGCCGTCATAACGAGTACTTTATTTGATAATTCATCGTTATCAACGTTTGTTTGTGATTGATATCGAGTTTAGCCCATGACTATGAGAACGCGGACTTAATTAGTCTTTTTGCAAGTATACCTGAAGTTAGCCATCTGGTCGGGACTATGATGAACGCATTTCCGTATGTCTGTTAACTCAAGTCCACCTCACCTCCCAGTTGCCATGGCGTATACTTTTTTCTTATTCTTCTATCTGAACGGATGTGTTTGTTCATTTGATTAACTCCCGGTTAGGTCGATTCGCTGTAATAGGCTGGATTTGTTTTGCAGTTAGCAGAGATTCTACGTGCTAGGCGAAGTAGTGAAGGCTGTCTGCAACTGGATCAACCAAAGTTATGTTTTGTTCTGAATGAAACGAATGGATCACCGGAAGCAGTGGCTATCTATGAGGTGATATTTGATCGTGTGTTTAATATTGCTTTCTTTGCATTTCGTAACGAAGAACAGTTCTATAACATTTCTTAAATTACCCATTCTAAAATATTGGTTTTATTAGCACTTCGCTAATTATTTTCGAAAAAATTACACCAGCAGTTTTGACTATGGAGAGTCCGATGAATACGCACATGTATCTCTTTTTCTTGGTGACAGGATATCTTTTGTTCCCAACATTGTTCCTTTCGTTTGCTTCTTGCCCACCCCATTTTCACGCTAAGGTCGGTTTGCAACTTCTTGAAGCGGTTTTCAGATGTTATTTAGACCAGGTTAAGATGCAGGAGTAAACTTGTAGTTTTCTTTTAGCGCAAAGAGGCGCACAAGCTTTCGTTTGATAATATAAACCCGTTCTCGCAATCTCACCTAATATCATCCAGATTTCGAGTGTTTTAAGGAAATGACTCGTGCTTTAAAGATAACATTGTTATTGCCGATCGGTTGTTAGACGACTTTTTTGTGCATCTACATGTATCCACGCAATTATAGGGCTTGTGGATTAGAACATTTCTTAGGCGATAATTATAAAAGCAGCATTGTTAGTAATGACGCGCCTTGAAAGTTTTATCGCCTTAAGTTTTTAGAGGCACACTTGCTTGTAGGTGCTGCGCGACATTTTGGAACGATGCGAAAAGATCGGTTTTGCGGTCGATGGCTCGTCGAGTGCGACCATTGCGTCTAGCCTAAGAAGATACGAAGGCGATGATGAGCTCAAGAGGACCATTGTGCAAGTTCGCCTTCTGCATTTTTGCTTGGCTTCATTGGTGGTCATTGATTTTAACCATTTAATCACAAAAGAAGCATGTGTGAGAAACATTTTCGTGCGATATAAAGGGAAATCTGATGCTTACATCTGCGAGAAACGTGGTGCTAATTTTTGGGCTAGTTTTGGGACATGCACCTATAGCGCCATATTTAGCGTTTTACGTATTCTTTTGTGACCATTTGCATAAAGCGAAGAAGTGTCGTATTTTTGGCAGAAATGGCGAATGGAAAGCCTACTAAACATTGACTTGAATTTGAATTGTGAGAGATGTGTTGTTTTCAGGTTGCTTTAGTAAAAGGTTGCATTTGCCATCGCTTCATTTCCACTGTTTAACGGTTGTGTTTCCATTTGATGAATTTATTGAAATATAGGTGTTTGATATAGGTTCATCGGTTGCTGTCAGCGGCACTCGGTTATTCCCCGGCTCCGGCACTCACGATCAAAGAACTCGACGCTTTGGCAAACCATTGCAATGATAAGAAGGTCACTGCCAAGGCGATTTCTGAGTCTAGCGATGATATGTTCTTTGGAGTTTTTGTAAAGGTTGGTATTGCTATCGTTTAATGGCTTTTTTATTTGAGAGTATATTTGCATGAGAATGGTGAATGAATTGGATGTAATTGACGAAGGGGATGGCATTCAGAAGACTACTGAGAACGTATTCAAGGCAGTTTATTATTTATGAGCACTTTGCATAAATTGCAACTCGATTAACAAAAGTAAGAGCGGTATTTAAATAACGTTTAGTTGAATTTGATAATGAGCATGTCAGTGATTTCATTGAGTTAATTGACAAATCATATGGTGTGTAGTGTCGTTTTGTTTGATTTATAGGAGCATGGGCCGTTTACGGAGCGTGCAGTGGTTCTTATGATTTTGGATGCGTCGTTCGATGTTCTCATTGTACGATACGGTGTAGTGAAACGTGTTTACGTCAATGTTAGTGTAGATTCCATTTGACATTACGTATTTTAAGGTTAATATTGTTTTGATGCCATAAGCTATATGTTATGAGAATTGAAGCTGAATAAAAATGCACGAGAATATGATCAGGTATATTGTTTCTCTTTGCATTTCTTAAGCACTTCTAATATGTGATTACAGTCAGATTGGATCTCCTCTTCATACCGTCTTAACTCTTGGAAGTCATAGAAAAAAATGAAATCTAATTGCAGTTTTTATTAATGGCTGTTGCTGCAGTCTTCTAGCTGAGTCTTGTATTTTGTGCTTTTCGAGTTTATCTAGGTGTGACATCTTGATTGTAAGTTACACAAAAGGGTCTATGCTCGGCCAGTTAGGGGAATGGATTTGTTGCATCTATTGCTTTCCTTGGATTGATTCAAAGAGTTGGCATTAATATTTATCGCCTAAAGTTATCCATAAGCAACAGAGTTCACTGTTTCTCGGGAGGACACAAACTTTGAATGGCGGAAATTCGTTGCACTTTTAAATCGATTGTTCTGATTTGATACATTAGGACACAGCTTTAACATTACATTCGTACGAATTTAAAGAATATTTATTTCAAGCGTCTAAAAATGGCTCGTGATCCGCGTTTTTCCGAAGGAACCAACCCGACATTGACGCTTTATTGGGATTTGCACAACGAGAGTGGTTCCAATGCGGTCATTGAGCAGACAATTTCTGTATGTACAATTATCGACGTCGTCCTATCTGCTCTTCCTGAGCCAACCAAATATCAGGTTTGTCTTTATCATCGTTTGATCAATTCCACTCCCATGAAACCTGATTAAAGACCATTTTTTGATTTGCTGATATGTGCCATTAGAGAAGGTTTTTTTTTCTCTGCTACTTTTTCCTGTTTCCATGGAATTGAGAACGAGTCTTTGCAATTAATGACAGATGTGATGCATTTTTGTGTAGATAAGTTCACTGTTTGTGAGGTAACAGTTTTCCCTTAGTAGAGCTTGAAGGCTATTTCCCCTATATTCTTGTGATAGTATAAATCATTCAAAGCTCATTAGCGTATTCTACGAAATGCATACGCATTTCAGTGACAGAAAGGATGCTGCCCTACCTTAAGTATTCCACCATAAATCTGTTTGAAAAATTTTCTGAATCTTTTTGCAGTCAAATGTTTTTAATGAGTTTGTTTGAAGGCGACAATTAAGCCACCAAATAATGGTGAGAAAATGCGCTCATTGGCTGAAGCGTATGCTCTTGCATATCGTTCGTGAACTAGGCGGCGCACCTCATTCGATGGCTGTTCACATCAACGTTTCCACGTTCTTACTCATTCACTCGGGTTCTTTCTACTGTAATAAAACGGTTTGCGGTATTTGATCTAGAGGATGGCATCGATTATGTCTCGTCGTTTCTTTGCAATGCCGTTCCTAAATAGTTTCCTTTTATCTCTATCTGCGCTTGTGCATCTACTGTTGTGAAGAGAAGAGTAAGAGCTTTATGTATATGTTTCCTTCTTGTTGTCGCACTTTCAAGAATTTGTACTTTTACAGTGTGAGAAGCTATTTTGGTAAGGGGGTGCTATGGGATTGAGGGGAGGAGGTCCGCAGAGGTACACTGTAAGGATTCGAGCTAGAGAAAGGTTACACCGATGTTTAGCAACGCTGTTTTGGATATTACATTGAGTTGTTGCCAACCTGTAATTTTCCAGGGAAGATTTGTAGTTGATGCTTGATTGCCCGTCATGGGCAACGGTCTCAATATTTTTTGCAAACTTAAAACGGTTAGCATGTTGTCTCCTCGTATTTCGTAATGAAATGATAAAGTTTCCTAATAAAAATTTTTAAGTAAATATATACCTAAGTCTTTCATGTCGTTTATCGCATTATGACCTCATCAGTGCTTTTAGCATTGTTACCACTATCGAATCACTGTGCGAATATAGATTGGTTCAATTGCAGTTGCATGTTTTAGATACGAAAGCAGAGTGCTTTCCTGCTGTTCTCATTCTCTTCCTGTGCTTACATCTCTTTGTTCGTTAACTTACTTCCAGTTGAGTTTTATCATCTTTGAATGTCTAATAAAGTGTTGCTTATTGATTTCTGCATCGTTTTAATGGGCTGTTAGCTGCAGCGAGAGTATTAGTTGACAATGTGTTAGTGAAATTCGAAAGGTGAGATGTTTAGAGGTGGGGTTGCTGGAAATGAGCAACGAGTTTCGAAGAGGAATTGCGGTCTCTGCAAACTGGCTTTAAGAATGCTGTTGTGGGATAGGAGCTGTGATATGTGAAAGATCAGTATTATGCACTTAAACGCCTTTATTGATTTGTTTATTCCCGTCGTTTAGTATGCGGATGTATGTCATCCACGGCTGACAAAGAGGACTAGAAAAGTTATCGGGTGGGGAGGTCCTTTGTGGTCGTGGCTTTAGGTAGAAGCCCAACGTACAATTCCGCTAGCAGTTGTCGAATTGTGGCTGGGCTGAGGGAACAGGGTCGTTCTTGAACTTCGTGATTTATTAATAGGAATGTGGAAGGGAGGGTTGCAATATGAGTTCATCTGATGGTCGTTCTTGAACTTCGTGATTTATTAATAGGAATGTGGAAGGGAGGGTTGCAATATGAGTTCATCTGAAAGGCACTGAGAATTAAATATGAGAGGGACTGGATTACGAGGGTGGTGTGGTCGTTATTCTGGTGAATGGGTTGCAGGAATGGAAGGGATATGTTACCGGAGTTTCCAATACGATGAGACGGTAGAACGGTAGTTCATTAGTCCAGACGAAGGATGCGTGTTTGCTGCACGGATGGAATTGTTGCAGCGGTGTTAATATTCTTGTCCATATGTTTGTGTCAACCAGTCGTGACGAGCTTGCACCCATTTATCCTCTGGTGTCTGTTTGTCATCTTCATTAATGGACTGCAAGTACTGAATTACTGAAAACTTCCTTTTCTGGTCTTAGTCGAGTTCAGGTCCTTGGGAACCTCTACCAACGGGATTATTAATGGGAAACTGTCAATCTTGAGGCGTGCCGTTGTTGGGCTTGCCTATTTCCATTGGCCATCCCGAATTGTTTTCAGAAGCTCATTGTTATTTGTTGGCTTAAGAAGTAGTAGCCTAGGGTATAGTGTTACTGTGGCTCAGAATGGGTAATTGACACTTGAAAGATTGCTCTGCGAGGGGGTGATGATGATTTTTTGCCTTCAGATCTTATTTCAAGCGTACTGAATATTGCGACACAAGTTTTTATTATCGCTCGTTAAGTAGTAGCCTAGAGTATAGTGTTATTGTGGCCCAGAATGGGTCATTGACACTTGAAAGATTGCTCTGCGAGGGTGATGATGATTTTTTGCCTTCTGATCTTATTTCAAGCGTACTGAATATTGCGATACAAGTTTTTATTATCGCTCGTCCGAGTTTAAATTGCTCCCTTATTTTATTATCATGTTTGATGAGGACATAATAAATGAGTTGAGAGAGGATCCGTTGTTGCGATTTACTGAGAATAAATAAGCATTTTTCAATGATGGCTATGAGAGCAAGAATTTGAAAAAAAAAAGAAAGAATAAACCGTATTCAGTAAAGTTTCTGCATTTGTAGCGCGAATGAAGAGCCGATTCTCGACTCTAGACGTGTTTGCTGTGGTTCATGATCTTAGGGCATTGCAAGGATTACGAGTCACAAACGTCTACGATGTCGACTCAAAGACATACCTCATTCGTATGCATATGTAATCGTTTTCTTCATAATTTTCCCTTGGAACATTTTTTAATGTCTTTAAAATTTGACCGATCGATCAGCTCCGACATTTCATTTGAGTTAACACTTCTCGTCGACCAGTCGTTGGTCAGTCCATCCGCTGATGGGATTTTTAACCATCGTCGATCTCGTTTCTCACTAGCCGAGAAGGACGAGTTGCAAAAATGGGGTAGTTAAATCAGGTTTGTATTGCTTTTATAGTGTTTTCTGGTGAATACTTGCTAGCAAATGAATTGAAAATCATCGTAACCATTAAATAACTTTGCGTTGTATATATTTGAAGTAGTATTATGTGTAATTTACATCATTCGTCGTATCACCTCGATAGAATAGGCAGAAGGCGGCAGTAATATCCGATCTTCAAAGCTTTATCGCTCCTAGATTCGGTGTGCTTTGACAATCTTTATCGCTCCTAGACTCAAAGCACGGCAAGAATTTTTAAAATGCCGCAAAGCTCGTGTCGTCCCTAACTCCGAGAGTATTGGATGCGGTCCTTGGGGCATCCCGAAGCGAACTTTTGATCCTACATTATTAAGCAGCGTGAGGTAGCATGTATGGAATTGACTAATCAAGTGTGAAAAGAGCTTATAGACGTTCAAAACGTTTCGGAAAGCTTTCGTTCGTCTTGTATTGGGCGGATTCTGTTTTTCTTGTTGTCAAGTTAACAAAAACAAAAGAACGAGTCTTTCGTGAATGACTTGCATAGGTGATGGGGCCGGTTAAAGTTTGCATATATTTCTTGCTGATCAGATAGACCATTTACAAAGTGTATATTGTGTTGGTTGTTTTGGCGTGCTTCTTCACTTGCTTCTTTGCAGACCTGACGAGAAATGTTTCATAATGATGGAATCGGGGATGCGTTTACATAAGACGAACTTCGAATGGCCGAAAGCACAGTTCCCCTCGTCGTTTAGTATGAAATTAAGAAAGCATATCAAACAGAAACGACTGGAAAAGGTCGAACAACTAGGAGTCGATAGGATCGTTGATCTGCAGTTTGGAACAGACGATCGTGCTTCGCATGTTATCGTTGAGCTATACGATCGTGGCAATATTCTACTTACCGATCATCAATATGTTATTCTAAATGTGCTCAGACCGCGTACTGATAAGGACACTGATGTACGATTTTCGGTAAGGGAAACGTATCCGATAGGAAACGCAAGACAAGAGGCGCTGATGCCATCTAAAGAGAGGCTGATCGAAATGCTAACAACAACAAAGAAAGGAGAATCTCTGAGACGTGCACTTGCTCCACTCACGCAATATGGACCTGCACTTATCGAGCATTCTTTACGTTTAGCAGATATTTGCAGTAATGCACAGGTACGTTTCGGAGTATGTAGACGATCATCCATGCAAAATTCAACCACTAAAAACTTGTCTATCAGTGCTACTTTTGTAGTTTTCCAATCTTTGAAGTAAAAAGCATATTTGAACTTGGTAGTGGTATAAGAGGAAAGGGAAAATCTCTGTTCACAATGAACGAAAAATGAGATGTGATATCTATCAGCCACAGTGGAACTTAATTTCACTTCCATTTGTGCTCATTTCTCTACTGGATATTGTCCTAGTGTAAATTTCCTGCCTCAGTAAGCCACATCTTCTATTAGGTTGTTTTGGCCATTTAAAAGAGAGGTTTCTCTGAATTTAATATATGAAATAAAGGTGACCTTTATATTTATGGTTTAAAACATTTTTACATTTATATTCACATTTTATGTTTCTGCTCATGTTCAGTGAGAAAAATCATCTTAGCTATTGATTCGTTCACACGTTTGATTTTCTCATGAAACGAAACGTTGAAGGCAATTATGTGTTGGAATGTTTAAATTGAACTTTTATTAATTCACCTAATTTATATTCTAAATTTCTAGTATTCTTTATGGTGAGCTTCTTCTCAAATGGTTGATTTCAAACTATGAATGTAATTCTTCGGTGTATTTTATTACTATTAGCATGTATTTCTTGTGCACTTTCGATTTGAAATTGAGTTAGCTTTTTTTAAAGCTTATAACCATATGGTTAGGCGATGTATTACGCATATTGAAATAATCGAATTTATATGAAGTTGACGATTTATAGATTGGTGTGAATATTTCGAACAGCGAAGAAGATATTCAAAAATTATTGAACGCAATGGATATAGCACAAATCGTTTTCGATGAATTACGACAAAATCGTTCACATGGCTTCATTATTTATAAACTCGATAGACGTGCTGATGGACTTGCATTCGAAAGCTATCAGGTGATGATTATTTGCAACACTTCAAAAAATTGTTGTACTCCTTTGTTGGGATATATGCACATGTGCTACTATGACAGTCGTGCATTTTCTCAATCGCAATATAATTTAATTTCACATATTAAATACAGTAGTGGTGGAATGTTTGCATACGTTGATAGCAATTTATGTTTTTATTCAAAAGCAATTTATGTTTTAATGTTTATATGGATGCAGTAATATTGCCGTAGCGACTTGAGGTTATATTCTAGCTATTGAGAGCTTATTATCGGTTTTTTAAAGCAGATTTGCAATTTTAATAAATTTCTTATACTGCTGTGAGGTCATATTCGTAGTGCTGCAATTATCCAATTTGATGTGTTAGCATGAGAAATTGGTGGCGAAATGCGAAATTGCGCAGTCTAAAATTGACGAGTCTTTTTTGATTTAGTATCGTTTTATCGACGTTGAGTTGATTTCGGGTTGCCGTTTGTTTGATGAGCCGTCAAATAATATTTGCAAACTTTTTATTTCTAAGATTTATAGAAGCAGTGATTTATTTAGGTGTTTTACTGAATTCTTTGAAACGCACCAAAAAAAAAAAAACAGTGCAGAAAATTCTTTTTGACGGGGAATTGTATTTCACTGATTTTTTCAGATAGTACTCATCTTTTTTAAGGAATTTCATCCGTATCGTTTCAAACAGTTTGAATCGGAAAACTTACGAGAGTTTGCGAGTTTCTCGGAGTGTGTCGACGAATATTTCTCGAAAATCGAGTCACAGAAGGCCGATCAGAGAGCGTTGAATGCCGAACGCGAAGCATTAAAAAAGCTCGAAAATGTCAAACGAGATCAACAGGTTAGTATCATTATATCGAACAGTTTATTTATCATCTATAGCGTTCTTAATAGTTTAATTGTATTTTTGCCATAGAGTTATCCAATTGAGAGAAAAAGTGATAGATTTTTTACAATAAGGAAAGGGCACTCAGATTTCAATTCTTGAAATATTAGACATGTTTTGTTTCTTTCTGTTTATCGATCCCAAAATTTTTCGGCTGAACCTATTATTAATGAGCGTTCTTTTGGCGGTGATATGCTTGTTTGTGATAATAATCTTTATGTAATTGTATATTTATATAAATGTGAATGTTAATGAATGATTATGTAAATAAGTAAATAAACAAATAAAAGCAAGTCAAGTCATTCGAATGAACATTCTATTCTTGATGTTGTAACTTTTGAACTCATTGAAAAAATTTTGTTGTTAAGGAGCGTATTGAGTCATTGGAACTGGCTCAAGCTGAGAAGAGACAAATGGCCGAGTTGATCGAGTTGAATAGCGAGCTGGTTGATAAGGCTCTGCTCATTATTCGTTCAGCAATCGCTAATCAAGTTAATTTCTGTTTATCATACATTACCTTTCCTTTACAAGTTCCTGTTTCTATTTTTGTTATTAGGTTACAGTTTTTTTTTTCAGTTTCCCCGTCCTATTTTCGGAAATGATGAATTTTTGATGATAAGGCTGGCACTTCTTATGAATAATATATTTTTTCATGTTTTAAGCATCTTAATAAACCTCTCTCTTATAATTGAATCGTTAACTGGAGTGGAACACGTTGATACTGTTATCGTCAACGAGCTTGCTATGAAGCAAAATGGTGTAAACATATTTCATTGATGAATGATGTGTGTTTGTAGTTGAGTTGGGAGATGATCGAGGAGATGCGCATAAAAGCGAGTGAAGCAGGCGATCCAATTGCTTCATCGATTGTTGGCTTGAATCTGAACTCGAACGAGATGATGCTCTCCCTTCGAGACCCATATCATGATGACTCACCCACCAAAAAGGTATGACTTAGAGGCCAGTTGGAAATTATCAGCCCAATCAGTAGCTTGTTTGTGAACTAAATGGATAATCTTTAGGTACCAATCGATATCGCTCTATCGGCCTATCAAAATTCACGGAAATTTCATTCGGAAAAGAAGGCGGCCGTTGATAAAAAGCAGAAGACAATTTCTTCATCGGCAAAGGCACTTAAATCGGCACAGCTAAAAGCGAAGGAAACGCTGGCTACGGTATAGTCGTTTTTTGTTCATATTGTATTATTATTTTAGAGGTGTCATCAACAAAAGATTCTCGAAATCTCTACTCCCTTACTTCTCTTTATTTGGAGCAAAAGCAACAATGTGGATGCGTTTAAATTAGTTGTGGGTTTTAGTAAAATTGTTTCTATAGCATGAGACGATAAGCGATATGAGTGAAGTAATGTTGTTTTTCTATATTAGAGGATAGGTTTCGGGTCTTTCTCAGTGTCAACTAACAGTGTTTTCTGCTTTTTCTTATCGCTCTCTGGCCTCCTAGAATGTGATATTAATCGATGGTCACGTTGATCGAACCTATTTGCCACTTGCTATCCATGTCGTTCGTTGATTTTAATAATTTGTTTTTCACTTCAACACTAACATGAATTTATGTAGCAACAAAATAGTTCTTGTTTTGTTGCGGTTGCTTGGTGATTTTCAAATCGATTTCAGTTGTTAGCTATAGAATCCGGTCACTCAATGTATAAATGGTTGTAGTTGAGTTTCGGTTTTCAATTTTCAGTTTTTGATTTTCGGCTTTCTTTATGTAGTTTTTCGATTATTCAAGCTGCTACCGATTGAAAATTAGAAATCTTCATCGATTAGTAGCTCGGATAAAGGGTCAATACGGTTAACGTCTATGTCCATGTTGTATCAAAACTGTTTGGAGATCGATGTTTTAATAAAGTGGTTCGACTAGTTGGCGCGTTTTAATTGGCCTTTTTTAATATGTGAACATTTGACGTTGTTAGAAGGGCTTCCGTTTGAGTTTTGTGGATCAAGCAGCACAAAAATTTGCGTGTTTTGTTAGCCAAGTTGGATTTAGCGTCATAAGTGATGCTAGAACAGACTAGTCTGCTGACATTTGCAGTGTTATATGAGGTTATAATTTATTGAATTTAGAATCCATTCTCTTCGCTTAATTATTTATTAAAACTGAATGTTTTTGAAGGTGCGTGCAAAAGCGGATGTTGTGAAATCTCGGCGACAAATGTGGTTCGAGAAATTTTTTTGGTTTGTCAGCTCTGAGAACTACCTCGTTATTGGAGGTCGGGACGCACAGCAGAATGAACTCCTCGTTAAAAGGTTTTGAAAATTTTTTCTTTTTCATGAAAACAACTAAATGAACTCATACCTAACGAAACTAAATGAATTCATACGTGGTTTTTTAAAATTTAGCTTGCTTTTATCATCAATTGTCGTTTTAAAAAAATATTTTTCCTCTTCTTTCATCATAGAACTTTATCAAGCCCAAGTTATAAAAGTGGTGTCGGGCAAGTTTTCTTCTTTAAATTGCCTAATTACAACTAGACTACTGAATAGTGTTAGTTCTTACCGCTTTTTACTTGTGATCATTGGAAGAGATTTGGAGTGAAAATTTTCTATTCTTTGGCACAATGGAATTTTTTAAAATTTTTAGGGGAAATCGATTCGCCTTCATGAAATTCGCGGATTTGGTTGGACCCACTTGAGCACACCATTTCGCAGGCGAGCGTACCAGGATCACTGACTTAAAATCCGTTCTTCCAGGAGAACAGGGTCTCTCACATGCTAATTGTTGTTCAGGAATAGAATAAAAATTTGCCTCTGCGGTTATCTCTGCTAATTTTGTGGGCAGACTGGTTTGTCCGTCCGTAGGTTTTTGTCATTAGTGAATTTGACAGTTTTTGGTTAGCGTTTGATTAACGGAGATGGGAGTTTGTTATAGCAACGACTGGTCGCTTGTCAAATTCTTATTTGAAGAGTGATCATTTGTAGCTGTTAGGTCATAACACAGATACATAATATAACTCTGTATACTTAACACAATCAGGCATATTGCAGATACTTAAGAACAGGAGACATCTACGTGCACGCAGATGTTAGGGGTGCTTCATCGGTGGTAATTCGGAACAAAGTAAACGGAGGGGAGATACCACCGAAGACACTCAATGAGGCTGGTTCAATGGCCGTTTGCTATTCGTCAGCCTGGGAAGCGAAAGTGATTGCGGCTGCGTGGTGGGTGTATCACCATCAGGCATGTTGCCTTTTCCTTCTCCGCCACTTTTGTTGATGTGAAAAATGCCGCAAGGATTGTTTGTTTAGTAAGTCCAAGCTACATACTTTAGAGCAGAGCCATATAGCAGTCTTACCTTCAAATTTCATTTAGTAACTGTAATTTTTTTGAAATATCATAATCAAAAGGAATTATGTGCGATGAAACTTCCTATGAGGAAAGGTTTCATTAGCTTTTTTTTTGTTTTCCTCTTGGAGCGGCTTCTTTTACAACTTTGTTACTTTCCGATTCAGCATTGATTGTTACATAAGAAAGCATGCTGTACTGCATTAAGTATTTTGCGTTCCTTGTTTATATGCCGAATTGTTCTTTTGAGCATCCGAACATGAAGAACTGGCTTATGCCGTCTTTCACGACTGTTTTTGTGCGAGAAATAAAAATGGCTTTGCGAAGCCTTGTATGTTGTTCTTAATAGAGTGCATCGTTGGCTTATTTTTATGATGGATCGCTCGCTCCCTCTCACCCTGTAGTGTGCATGAAATTTAGAACCATCCCATACCTCTTCCCCCTCTCCTTCCCTCGCTTCGATCTCAAAGTTTTTGTGCTAAGACATACGTCCGTAATTCTCCTGCTTGCATCACCCCGTATGAACAATTGCATCCATTCTCATGAGTACTTCACTCCCAAGGTCAGGACACGTCTATTAGCTTTTGAATTATTAAAAGCTTTCTTCAATATTCTGTTCAGTGAAAGACTGGAGAGAAGTTTGTTGAACAATGGGACATGGCAAGCGTTTTTCATTTCTGAACGTTACATTTATTCACAGGTCTCACGTACGGCTCCAACGGGTGAATATTTGACTCCAGGAAGCTTTATGATTCGTGGTAAGAAGAATTTTCTACCATCGTGTCAGCTGCAAATGGGATTTGGATTGATGTTTAAACTGGATGAGGACTCCGTGGAGAGACATCGAGGAGAGCGTAAAGTAGCTATCGCTCCAACTGTTGATAGTGAGTCTTTATCCGCGGACAGTCCAGGCGAGCTGGAAGACGACGTTGAAGTGGGAATGAGCGAATCGGAAGAGGAAGAAGAAGAAGAAGAAAAAGAGGAAGAAGGAGAAGGAGAGACAAAACAGACCTCATCTGACAACGATGAACAATTTCCCGACGTTCAGGCAAATATTTTTCCTCTATCCTTCAAGTTGCTAGGACAATCGTTTTATGGTTTCAGCTTAGGTTTCATCTTTCCGGTCTTTCTTTTTGCGAATTGTACTTTCATGTTTGTTATTAAGATATGCCACCAACTTTGTAATCGTTCCGAAATTTCCTACAGCATTTATGGTGCGTTCTTCCACTAGTTGGTGCACAAAAGTGTTAGAATCAACTAATCTCTCCCATCATTGCAAATAGCAGCGGCATAGGTTTTTTTTTTGCATATTTATTGATGAGCACAGTGTTCTCGTTGATAGCGTTAGTATGTGTTCATGCAGCTATTCAAAAGTGAAATCACTGATATCGATTTTGCGTGTGGCTGCAACGCAGAAGCTTGTACAATAGTGTAGCAGTTAGAAATGCTGTTTGCGTTTATTGTTGAAGTTTTATTTATTAAAAACCAAAACGGACCAGGTACCACAACTAATAGCCCATTATTCTTGCAAAGATTTTAAAAAATAGTTAAAGTATTATATCTGGAACTATGAAGGGGTATGCGGAAATATGCAACGTTATGAAAATCATTTCGATCTGTTCTGTTTAGCTCGTAAAGTATCGCTGCAATTATGTGAGGACTTGGCTTCAGGTTCCATTTACAAATAAATTTTTGGTTGTTGGCCTGATCCAAGTTATTCGTGGACTGCATTTCTGCCTCCTCAAAGAAACTAAATATCCATTGCATTGCCTAAGAATTTGTTTCGATCAATGTGAGCAGTTGTTAAAACAATAATCTTCTTGTCAACACTTAGCGTTTGCTCTTATAAACTCTAGCCGGCTCACTACTGAAATTTTATTTGTTGCAAAAGAAGTGCATTTTTTTGTTTGCAGGTAAGCCTAAGTGGTATTGTAAGTGTTGGTGGAAGTGCTGGAGGTGATGAAGAATATTCGATAATACAAGTGGGACCAACGGTTGGGCCGATTCGAACGGAAAACGAGCGTGCTAGAGAAAAATATGTTGAAAATGTGCGGAAGAAGGTGGAAACTACGAGCAAAAAGAATCGCCCGTTAACAATAAGACAGAAGCATAAGGCCCAGAAAATTAAGAAGAAGTATGCCGATCAAGAGGAAGATGAACGCATTATGAGGGCCGATTGGCTTGGATCGAGAGAGGTTGCGACCAAGGAATACCAAGGTTTGCACCTATTAGAAATGAAAGCCTAGAAATTTCTAGAACCTTGCTCAAAAAATTTTATTTCTCAAGCTGAATAATACAGGGAAGTTGAATGTCGCTCGATAAGCGTTACAGATTCCTTCTTTTTGAAAAAAGAATCGATTTTTTTTTAAGATGAAGAAGGCGTTAAAGAAATATCAAAAAAGAATGGCACGAAAATCGCGGATGTATCAAAGCATGCTGTTATTGCCTTTCGAGGGCTTAATATGAATTTTTGAATAGCAAGCATACCCCAACTAATATGGGAAAGTGACCTTACTAATCAACACCCTACATTTATAGAATTTTGCCGGATTAGTTCGTGCGCTTGTATAGACCCCACCAAAATAACAAATATGTAGGTGAATGATATGAATGCACTCGACGAACAGTTTTATATCGGTTTTTAAGGTTTCCAAATAAAGTTGACTTATGAACCATTTCTCAGAATAGTTGTTTTGCTAGAAAAGGAGGTGTCTGTACTAGAAACTGTTAAGAAACTAGTAAATGAATCATTCCAAATTGTCGTTTGTTTTATGAAGCATTTTGGGAATCGTAGAAATTTAGCAAACAGAATTGTTTCCCACATTTGAAATGATCACCGACTGAGAGTTTCTCATGCGCAGGCTGCATGTTTAGGCGAAAAGCCGTGGGATGGCGAACAAAAATATTTCTTCAATAATCGTGGCTCGGAATCGTGTGCTGGCAAACAGCCTTTGGGTAAATGTTTTCATTGCTGTCTAGAGTAATTTGAGAAATCTGTTCGAAAACTGTGTTGGCCATCAGAAGGGAACTAAAGATTTATTTTCTTTGCCATCATAAAAATGAAGTGTCTAGAGGTGAGATCAGATGGGTATCATTTAGGTGCAGGAAGAAGAGGAAGAGGTGGACGAAAGCGATTTGCGGAGTATGGGTGAGGAAGAGACCAAAATGCTTGATTCGCTAACATGGAGGCCACTCCCTGGCGATGTTCTGTTATATGCTGTTGTTGTGGTGGCACCCTATCATACAATGCTGAATTTCAAGTACAAGGTCAAACTGACCCCAGGAACCGGCAAGCGAGGAAAGGCAGCAAAAAATGCAGTCGCCCTCTTCCAGGTTTGAATTTTTTAAAATTTCGTTTTAAAGGATTCAGCTCAGATTATCGTTTACCTCGAACTCAAACTTGAACTGTAAACAGTTTTCAGCAAACCTTGGAAAGGCGATTGAATTGATTCCGTTACCCAAGATACCTGGGTGGGTTCTTCGAAGATTTTTTGTCATTGTTAGCTCGCTTTTATGCCGGAGAACTTTCACCACTGCAGCAGTTTACCCTATGGGACATCGTTTGAATACTTAGCGATTGAAGTGAAATCGACGTATAAAAGGAGTTTTGCTAACGCCTTTCCACCTTAAAAGTGATCTGTCGCTGCTGAGATGTTTATCTCGAATACTGACCAAATATGTATCAACTCTTTGAAAATGACGAATCGAGTCAGTATTGAACGGTTACTAGAGGAGGGCTTCGTCGCCGTGTAGAGAGGGTAAATTTTATAATAAATAGGTTGTTTCGAAACCATTTAGGGTAGGGTTCATGCGAACTGTAGGTTTGCAAACGTAGTCGTTGGAAGAGTGGAGATTTGCTCATTGAGAGCAGGAAAAGATTCGTAAAAATGTAATTGCTATCCATCACCGAGCGGAATAGGCGCGTTCATAAAGAATTGGCTTGCAGAGAGAAAAGAATGCTTCACCGGAAGAGAGAAATCTGTTACGTGTGCTGGCCGTTGACGATCAAATCGCTCGCAATATCCCTGGCAAAGTGCGAGTCTCGGCACCCCATCTGAATAAAAAGTAATATGTGAATATAGTACGGAATGTGCTAATAATAGTTCAAGGCTTGGTGCACCACAATTGTTACGGAATAGACAGCAACTTGAGCTTGTGGAGATGAGGAGAGGGAGAAGCAGGGGGTGACATCCTTTTTAGGACCGTATATTCCTTTGTTTAGACCGTTGTTAGTTGACAAGAAACGTTCCACCAAGAAGAAACCTTATTTACATACCTAAAAAAATGCATTGCCATCTGCCTAGTGATTTATCTGGTAGTATGATATTTGGTCAATCATGCGAAGTCGATTTTCTCTCTTTATGTCTGTCGAATTCAGCGAAAGGATACTGTAGTCAGCTTCTGAGCGGTTTCCAATGATGGCCGCGGTCATTCTATATTGTGTAAGTATGGCATCAATTTTTGTGTTCTTATAATTGCGTTGTTGCCAGGCGAGTTAAAAAATTTACGTGGAAGCGCCAAGGAAGGGTAAATTATATATCTTTTAATGTCATTAACTCGCTTTTCTGCCGTTTTCCAACAGTTGAAGTTGTTGCTATTCTTTCTGAAGCAGTGCTTTTCCATCTATGTTTATTTCAGTGAAATGGCCGTGTCTTATCTTTCGATATCGTAAACCCTATTCCTGGGTAATGCTGCATCCTGCACAATAATGTACTCTATCTTGTAAGTAATGCACTGTGGAAAAATTTCTCAGTTAGGACTCGAATGACCGGGAGTGTATCACAAAGGACATCCCCGAGTCTCAATGAGTGAAACAACTGTATCAATACATTCGAGTCCTTATATGTTTCCCACAACTCCGAGAGATGGCCGCAACAGGTATTTGACAACTTCCATCACATTCCAATCTGGTTGCCTACTGAGTGGTTGAAGATTGAACCGTTGATCGCTATAGTAATTTATGGGGCTCTAAAATTCACCAAACATTGTTCGGTTTCAGCAAATGCAGGGATCCTGACATTTTCAAATACACTCATATAATTGTGCATTTCAAGGACGATAGCAGCCAGGAGCTACGCCCGCTAGCAGCCGCTCACTACCCATTGCTGGAAGACAAAATGAAATTTTCGTTGCCACATGCACACCTGTAAAACCAACCACCACATTACTTAGGTTTTGACCGTTATTCACACTCATCAACTATCCGTACCCGTGCCCGCACTGGTTTCCGTACCCGTATCGTACCCGCACCGGTGCCCGTACCCGTGACCGTGCCCGTACGCGTGTCCAGACCCCTACCCGTTCCCATACTCGCATCCGCATCCGCATCGGTACCACTACCCTTGCCCGTGCCCATACCGACACCAGTATCCCCACCTCTATCCGTGTACGCACTCGTTCCCGTACCCGCACCCGTATCCGTAACAGTACCAGCATTCGTATCCGTAACAGTACGCGTGCTCCGCCGTACCCGTGTCCGTACCCGCACACGTACTCGTACCTGTGCGCGCATATCAGTGCCAGTGGCCGTACCCGTACCCGTACTCTTATTCATACCCGTACGAGCGGCCATACCCGTATCCCTACCCGCGCTCGCACCCATGTCAATAACCGTAGCCGTTCTGCGACGGTGCTCACATCCATGCCGTCATCAGTAGCCGCACTCATACTCCCACCCGTACATGTACCCGTTCTGCCTTTCTGTTTGGTCTGTTTTTCTGCCTGGTCTGTCCGTCTGTCTGTCTGATTTCTCTGTCTGGTCTGTCCGGTCTGTCTTTCCGTCTCCCTGTCCGGTCTCTGTCTGCTTGGTCTCTCTGTCTGTCGCTGTCTCCGTCTCTCAGTATGTCAGTCAGTCAGTCAGTCCGTCTGTCCGTCTGTCCGACTGCCTCCCCGTCTGTCTCTCCTTCCATTTGTCTTCCCTTCTTTCTGCCAGCCCGTCTGTTCCTCTGGTGTCTGTCTGTTTGCCTACACTGTCTGTCTGGTCTGGTCAGTCTCTCTATCTTGCCCATTTGTCTGAATGTCTGGTCTGCACGTCTGTCTGGTCTGTCTATCTGGATGTTCGGTCTGTATATCTGTCTGCTCTGTCCGTCTGCCTGTCCGTATATCAGTCTGTAAGTCTCAGTCTGTCTGTCTGTCTCTCCGTCCGTCTGTCTGCCTGTCTGCCTCTCTGTATATCCGTCTGTGAGTCTAATCTGTCAGTCTGTCAGTCACTCTCTCTGTGTGGTTCGTCTGTCTGATCTATCAGTCCGTCTTTCTCTGTCTGTTTCTGTCTTGTCTGCCTGTCCGTCCGGTCTGTTTGTCCATCTGTCCGCCTGCGCTGCTGTTTGCCAGTCTGTCTGTGTCCCTGTCTGTCTGTGTGGTCTTTCTGTCTGTCTGCCGTCTCCACCGTCTGTCTCTCAATCTCTTCGTCTATCTTTCCGTCTCTCCTCCTCTTTGTCTGCCGTCCGTCTCTCTACCCGTCGGTCTGTCCGTCTGGCTGTTTGCCTGTCTGGTCTGTCTGTGCGTCTGTCTTCTGGGCCGTCTGCCTGTGTGTCTGTCTGTCTACCTGTCTGCCTGTCAGCCTATCCGACTGATCTGTCTACCGGTCTGTCCGGTCTCTCTGTCTGGTCCGTCTGTCTGGTCTGTCAGT
This sequence comes from Baylisascaris schroederi, assembly GCA_006503575.1. Lineage (NCBI taxonomy): Eukaryota > Metazoa > Nematoda > Chromadorea > Rhabditida > Ascarididae > Baylisascaris > Baylisascaris schroederi. The sequence goes on along the minus strand of QEWY01002186.1, from coordinate 909,873 downwards.
TTGTGTCCGGTCTGTTTGTCTTCTGTCCGCCTGTCTGCCTGTCCGTCTAGTCTGTCTGTCTGTTTCTCCGTGCGTCTGTCCGTCTGTCAGCACTGTCTGTGTGGTCTGTCCGCTGTTCCCTCCGTCTGTCTCTCTGCCTGGTCTCTCTGTCTGCCTGTGTCTGGTCTGTCTGTCTGTCTGTCTATTTGTCTGTTTTTCTATCTGGTCTGCCTGCCTATTTCTATGTATCTTCTCCTGTCTGCCTACACTGTCTGTCTGGCCTGTCCGTCTCTCTGTCTTNCCTTTCGGTCTGTCTGCCTATCTTCTCGTCTGCCCATCCGCCCATCTGAATGCCTGCCCGTTTGCATGTCTGTTTGTCCGCCTGTCTGCCTGTCTGCCTGTGTGCCTGTCTGCCTGATTGCCCGTCCGCCCGTCTGCCCGTCTCCATGTCTGCCTGTTTGCGTGTCTGTGCGTCCGTCCGCCTATGTGTCTGTCTGTCTGCCTGCTCGTCTGTCTCTCTACCTGTCTTCCTTTCTGCGTGTTTGGCTGTGTGTCTGTCTCGCTGTCGGCCCGTCCGCCTATCTGCCTGTCTTCCCGTCTGAATGTCTGAATGCCTGCACGTCTTCTCGTTTGCCTGTTTGCCTGTCTGTCTGCCTGTCTGTCTCTCCGTCTGTCTGGAATTTTGTTTATTTGTGCAAGCCGTGGAATCAGCTGAAATACAATTGCCTTATTACGAACATTTTGATAATTATTTATAGTTTGTAAAAGCTGATGTTAAATGTGAAGAATTATGAAAGTTCATGTCATTAAAGTTGCTTTGGACAAGATTCTGTGCATGTTGAAGCTATGAAAGCGATCCTTCCTCATAGAATAACTATGGATTGGCTCTAGCAATAGAATCTTTGTGGTTCACTATATAGAAATAATCAACTTTAAGCAAGCGTCGCTGATAATGCTTATCAAGATCTCAACATTTCCCGAAAAAATCGCACCTTGAAATTTCTTGGAATATTTTTCACCACGTTTTCCTGTCATTGGAAAGAAATTTCTTCGAATGAGTTCCGAATGAAAATGCTAAGCGAGGGTTCTATTGAAGAAATGAAAAGTAAAGAAAAACGCTGAGAGCACTTTATTATGAACAGCTAGATGATAAATTGTAAACATTTTCACAGCTTTTATCAATAAGTCTCTATGGCTCGGAAGTCAGCTGAAAATGACCTAATTGATATAATTCATCGTTTGGAGTGAATTGGCGCGTATTCCTAAGCAAACTTTTTTCTATCTCTTTCACTTTCAATTATTATTATCATTTCAGATTATGTGTTCGTGCCGTTTTACATCGATGGACCAAATATGCAAAATAACAAATACAATTTAGTTTTTGGAATGCCCTTATTCCATTATTCAAAAAACAAACTTCAAATTCGGAATTTTAATAATTCATAATTTTTGTAAAATTTGAATTCAAGTAATGCCATGGGACATGAAAAAAATTCCTATCGGCGCCATTGTATACTATTGCAACGCCGGAAGGTTGGATGAGCGGAGGAGGATCGAATATGAATGCATCGCAATCTGAAAGAACTCAGCGAACACTTGAAGGGAGTGCTTCGCAGCAATCTCTCAACCCCAACTTAGCAAGTCAATATGCGAGCATGGATAATATTGTAAGTTTTTCAGTGTAAAATACAGCATGTGCTGATATCAGTTGGCATTTAGGTCGTTGGATGACATGAAAAGACGGTGAGAGGAAGACGAGGAGATCGAGACTGAAGAATAATTTAATAAAAATATGGGTAGACCAATACTCTTAGTATTTTCCAATATCGCCATTAAAGGCCAATCCAACGATTTACCAATTCCCATGAGTTGGTGAATGGTTCTTTCGAAGAAATCAAATAAATATACTAAAGCGAATGCTCTCTATCAGATACGAAGAAAGCTCATATATCGATTAGAAGTTGACGAAGATGTTTGTCACCTTGATTGCATTCACTCGAACTGTTTTGCACAAGAATGGAAGTTTGAAGAACTCGAATTGCAAAGGCCAACCTTGTATTTTGAGTGACTTCAGTTCTCTCAGTGAGTAATAGCCAAGAAGCTCATCGTGAAATCTCATTATTTATTAAGCCTTTGCGGTAACCTCATTTGTTGTGATTAATAATAATACTTTCAGATGTTACGTCGAGCTATACAAAACGCATTACGCAACTATTATGCGGCACATATTCTACGTCCTGCACGTATGTCTATCTGTATCGACTACACAGAAGGTGCTCCAGCATATAGCAACCTTTCACCATTTCTTCGCTATCGCAACCCGTCTGTCGTTTTCAAAATGACAGCCGATGAAGATACTCGCGGAATGCAACCACTAAGCGGTAAAGAGCTTTGCAGTGTTAAGAGCGAATGCAAACTTCATATCAATTGATGTTTTGCATATCGTTACACAGATATTCACGTAAGTTCAATGATTCACCATATTGCTTATGAGCCAACCATATGGTTAATATGTGTCTGTTATGAATGATTTGCATGTTGTGGATGGTTTTTCGACTGCGGATGGATTGTCTGTTATGAATTGTTACTCTGCATGGATGGTTTATCTGTTATGGGTGGTTTGTCTGTTTTTGATTTCATACTTAGCCTCTAAATAGCCTCTGATTTCATACTTAAGATTGCATCACTACTTTCGTTCATCGCATACTGGGTGGAAAATTCTACGTTTGCGAAATATGAGTCGCGTTTTAGAGTAATTAGTTCTTATGAAGTCACATACACATAAAGGTACTCATAGAGGCAACCAATTTTTTGTCTTCTTCAATGAGCCATCGAGACAGAGAGGTGATTGAATAATTGCGTATATCGTAAGCGATTCTTTCTTCTGTCTTCATACAATCTACCTGTAATTATTGGTCTTATTTTTCGTTAAGAACAACTGTTTATAGAGGAAAAGAAAGCGAAAACACGCGATGAGTTGCTCAAATGGATCAAAGAGAATTGCGCGGTAGCCGATGAACTAATCAACGATCACAACGAATATCCCTTAAGGAAGTAAGTCAATTATGATTTCAACCGTTATAGTTGTGGAAAGTCGAATGAATGTACATGGGGGACCTCTTCAATGTGGAGGCAATATTTTGAAGTGAGTTTAATTAGTGCACAGCAAGTCTCAATTCAGAATTGTCTACCTTACACAGGTAAATCATGATCGATCATCAATAAAAGATTTTTCTGTTTTATTTCATCGACGCGTTTCACAATAGACCTTTCTAATTTTGCAAGAAAATGCAATGAACAACTCATTTAAAAAAAATTGTATAAATTGTGAGAATGTTTTTTCGAGGTTTTCTCTCTTGCAGAGTCAAAATACGTGCATTACCGTCATCAACGCCAAAAGCAGTTATTGAGCTCGCTTGTGCATCAAAACAAATGGCCACAATTGTCGAGCTTGCTGCACTAAGGAATCTTAAAAGAAAAGTGGGTTCAACACATTGATTTGGTTTTAACGAAACCTTTCACTAATTATGGGTTATGGTTTAAAACTTTTCACTACCGACATCACTGCAGAATTTCAGTTGTAAGTTAAGCTTTATTGTAACGAAATAGGGGACTTGTTTCCACTAATTGGTATTATTTGATTATATAAGACTGTTTCATTCATCTATGAATATCTTTGAAAAGAGTGTAGTAATACCTGGAATTCCTCTCACAGTCTCTAAGTTACCAAATTCAAGGAAAGAGATAGACGAATAGAGGAAAAAAACGAAACATTCAATGTGAATTGGAAAAGAATGGTTGACGAGGACAGAAGGCAATTATATTCTGATGCACGAAGTTTTTCCCCGCTATCACAAAGTGAAAAACGGGTGAGAATTTTTTTTCGATTTCTTGATATATTTCTCATTGGAGAAGAGAGAAAAAAATGTGAGGAATAAATACAAAATAAATACAAAGAAAAAGCGAATAGATCGATTATGATAGATTAAATGAGAAAAGACGGAATATTATATAGAAAGAAAATTTTGAAAGAAAAGGAGGATGTTATGAATGACGAAGTGGGCATAAGGTGATATAAAATTTATTAATTTTATACAAGAATATATCACTTTCAAATAATAAGGAACTCAGCAGATATTTCCATCATTGATTTCACTAAGTACAGCAAAGCAATCAGGACTCGAATTTCTAATTTGACTCGAATTTCCAATGACTCGAATTTCAGGACATTTCTCAGGAGAAGACAACAACTCCCAGAACTCCATTATCCGCAATGAAAGAATCAAAAACTAAGGATGTGGGGACATTAACCGATTTCAGCGAGGAGAAAGAGTGGGAAGAGCCATCAGGGATGATCGACTTTGAGCCTGCCGACAATAAAGGACACGTCAATAAGGGTGTTCAAGCGCGTGGAAAGACTGATATTGATCCATAATCTGAATTTTCCCTATCTTTTTTCCTTCATGATAGTTTATTTCTGAAGCAACTTAATATTCTTATTTCTCATCTATTCCCCTCCTCCCGCCTGCCCACCACTCCCTCATAAAGTGGACAAAAGCGCAGGTGGGGCAACTTGCTTTCCTGATTGCAGGAAATTTGAATTTCAGCATAAGTTCCACCTATCAATGAGGACCCGGTTAGTAGAAAAAATCACTCCGATTAAATGCTCTGATATATTTTCACACAAAAAATAATGATTGATAAGAATGTTGTCTATGCACTAAGGAATTTCTCTGAGGCTCACTGCTTTAGTGGCATATGAGAGTGATGATTGTGGGCAATTTTTGCACTCCCAAATAACACCTTAATAATCGATATTTTGATGATTCTATTCTGGAAGTTCAAATGTATTTATGAAGTTTGATTTTCAAAATTTTTTAATAGTCAAAAATGATTTTCGATAACTGCACATAGAAAATAAATAATTTCACCTTCTATGTCGGACTTCAGCAACCGACATTTGAGCAAAAGCAGTAAATAGGCGACTTCTATATTCCTAAGCTTCTTCCCTTGGATTACTATTCAATTCGTTTTCATCTTCTTCGGGACATGCACATTAAAAATCAGATGTCAATTTGCCATTCTCCATATAAAGTGAATGAACATAAGGATTATAAGAATTGAAAGAATGCTGTTGAATGGTTTATGGAACATGATCACCATCCTATTTGCGATTATTCGATAAACATAAATGGAATAAATCTGGCCTAAGTTATGGTATAGTCGGTTGAGAAGCACTAACGGCAGGGTGGATGCTCACTGCTACAAATTTAAGCCAATGATGCCATCATAGAGAAAACCACCATATCCTTTGTATTGTTGTGATGTTTATACAAGGTACAGCACAACGTTCTGCCAAAATTGAAGCCACAAGTATGATACAAATACGGCATATTCTGATCCTTTACGGCTGCAATATTACGTCAATTTTCTAGCGAGAAATAAAGGTGCAAAACTAAAAAGTACCACTTTCTAATGGTTAACATATCTGAAATGCACTTCATTTTTCCTCCAAATCTAGAATAGATAGTGTTGTTGCACTTATATGCTTTAAATTTGCACGTCAGATCTTAATATTTCGCTATTCGCTGACGCTTGAAATGTTCGAATATTTTATCTGAAAATGCAACGCTTAATGTTTCATGTTAAATCTTCAGTGACATTAGTAGATGTTCAGATCATATTACGTTCATTTCTTTATTTTTGTATTTCTTTACTTTAAGGAATTCGTTTCCTTCCTCTTTTCCATTTATATTACGACCTCTTTTGTGCAGGGCAGTTAAATAGAGGTTTCTGAAAATATTTGTGGGTCTTCCGAGTTGAATTTAAGAAGTGTTTCGTAGTTTTTCCTCGTTGAAGTCGTTAGATACTACACAACGATAATTTTCACATATTCATGTATTCCTTACTAATGCTGGACTCCAAATGAGCAAATGGGGAAGAACATATTCGCTTAATCTTTCCGTTTTGTGATCAAACAAATTTACTTCACATGGCGACCTTTTGGCTAGGGACTTTTAGAAAATCAGACTTAAATTTTTATATATATATATATATATATATATATATAAACAAGCGGAATGGCTATATTTGATAAAGTGCTGTGGATGGATCCACGTTTAGTTTAGTTACTGAATGTGTTTTCTTGCTTCCAGCGTTACAACGCCATTGCTGTCAGATGTTTTGAGTGGTTCTCAAGATAAGCAGCAACATGGATAGGAAACGCAACCCATCATACTCGCTAGGAACTTTTAACACGTAATTCAGGAATGTTGCAAATCTCTGAGACGCGATGGGCATGAATTAGTGGTCTTGAACAAATACTACGCAACAATTGAAATATACGGAGCTGATGAAAGCACTTGGCCGTCGAAAACGCCGCACGGGTGACATGCGCAGCCAACTGAGCTTGAACAGCGTTGGGGAAAGTCGAGAAGGGACTCAGGACTGCGCAGAAAAGAATGCGGTATAGGGGCTTTCCGAACGTTAGCACTACTGAGTGCTCCTCTGAGCTTCTTTCTCTGTCATAAATTCCACGAATATGCAGCTACCCTGAATCCTTGGCTCGTCCCCTTAAAGTTTCGAGCTGGCCCTTACCCTCTTTTAGGGTAGCCATTGAAAAAGATCAACGAAGTGACTATGGCAGATGTGAAGTAGTAGGGTCTATCATCGTCCACTGTTCAGTTGGTACAAGGGAAGGTATAAGTGCAGTACTACACCAAAGTTCTGAAGCGATGGCATCATTGACGAATACGTTTCATCCCATCATCCACGTCGATTAGCAAAAAGACCTACGAAGCCTGAACATTTTACAAAATGTGAAAATCCTTCCCTCTTCTGCTTCTGGAAGTGTGAGTAACTTCAAGGATGGGGTGAGGGCAAGTGCAACTCCCCATGCTTCTTCAAAAGAAGCACGAGAGTGATATAACTTTTCTGGCGAGACTTTTGTATCGCTCATTGTTGTTTGTGTTGCACGAGAAATAAATTTTCTGAATTTTGCCATGTGGCAATCGATCGATTCTTGATACCGCTTTTCCATAATGGTTGTATGGTACAATACTATGTGTGGTACCTCCTGTGTAATACGGTACAAAATTAACCTCACAAAGAGTTTCCCTTGAGGTAGATATCAGCCCTCTCAAAACCTTCTTGACCCAGACATGTTATACGGTAAGGACCTTTCCGACTCAGACTGACTGTAGCAGCTTACGTCATTCAACACTAGTTGGTTATTTGTGAAACCCCCTCTATGTGTGGTACCTCCTGTGTAATACGGTACAAAATTAACCTCACAAAGAGTTTCCCTTGAGGTAGATATCAGCCCTCTCAAAACCTTCTTGACCCAGACATGTTATACGGTAAGGACCTTTCCGACTCAGACTGACTGTAGCAGCTTACGTCATTCAACACTAGTTGGTTATTTGTGAAACCCCCTCTCCCTCTCTTGCGTGTTTCACGCATCCGACTCGTATTTTATCGCAGCGTATCACATGATCCGATCACTGCGCCCTTACGACGCACTCCGTTCGCTTCAGAATCCAAAAGTGTTTCGACGTTCGAGTAATGTTTTACAATTTTATTTCAAAAACCTCATCGGCTGATGAAAATTTTGATTCCTAACAACCAACAGAGAATGGGGTGAAAGATTGAGCTCGTCGTTGGCACTGATCAGAGGGGTTTAAAAATTTGAAAAGGGCTTAGAAAAAAGAAAGAAAGACCTTGGGGTCCTCCAAAGGCGAGCTCAATCCTCCTCATGCCCCTACTTCTAGAAATGATAACTCGCGTGGTCAGACGTATGTAAAACGATGGTAAAACCCCGGGCCTAAAAATGCAAAGGGAAAGAGAACAGAGTAAGAACAACCGCTGGTGAAGGTCCCCTATACGGGAGGAACATTGGAGAAGAAGGAAAAGGACAACCGAAAAGGAAAGAGAAGAGTTGAGGTTAGGTCGAGAGGAATCGAGATGCATCAATCAACAATAAATAACTTGACAGGCGTTGTAGGAAATGTGGCACAGGGTGAGGAAGACTATATTACGACGACACAACTAGAGACAGCCTTCTACCCATAGTGATAAACAGAGAGGAATCGCAACTTGCATACTAAGCAATCATTCGAGTTCCACCAAAACAAATCCCTCGTCGACCGTATCTCCCGGCTTGCAGTTCACCTTCTTCACCTTTCCGGTTTTGCCGGCCAATAAACTGTTCTGCATCTTCATTGCCTCCATCACACAAAGCTCCTGTCCTTCAGTCACCATCATGCCCTCTTTGGCCGTGACGCTCTTGATAGCTCCGGGCATCGGTGCGATCACCACCGTTGAGAGATCGAGCTTCGGCTTCTCCTTCATGAACTTCAACATGTCATTCGCCAGTGCCGGCATCACCTTCATCTTGAACGGTGATCCTTTGTAGATCAACGTGAACTGAAATAACACCCAATCAAGCACGCATGATCAAGCCACATATGAATGAACGCAGAAATAGCGAACGAGAATTCAAGCTCATTTACAACAAAAGAAAGTCAAGCCCTCCAATAAGCTGCACTTTAACTAGACCAAGCGTTAATGCATACTAAGCAATCATTCGAGTTCCACCAAAACAAATCCCTCGTCGACCGTATCTCCCGGCTTGCAGTTCACCTTCTTCACCTTTCCGGTTTTGCCGGCCAATAAACTGTTCTGCATCTTCATTGCCTCCATCACACAAAGCTCCTGTCCTTCAGTCACCATCATGCCCTCTTTGGCCGTGACGCTCTTGATAGCTCCGGGCATCGGTGCGATCACCACCGTTGAGAGATCGAGCTTCGGCTTCTCCTTCATGAACTTCAACATGTCATTCGCCAGTGCCGGCATCACCTTCATCTTGAACGGTGATCCTTTGTAGATCAACGTGAACTGAAATAACACCCAATCAAGCACGCATGATCAAGCCACATATGAATGAACGCAGAAATAGCGAACGAGAATTCAAGCTCATTTACAACAAAAGAAAGTCAAGCCCTCCAATAAGCTGCACTTTAACTAGACCAAGCGTTAAAACGGAATCAAATTTTTTCCTCCAACATAAAGCAGAACATCACTAGCATATGAACGATCCAGATCCCGCAAAAATACTGCCCCTAGAATCCTCAAAACCAATCCACATGCCTCCAGAATGCGGATAAGCAAGCAGCGCTCCACCTGTTGCTGTCCCTCAATTTCTAACAACCAAGGATAAAGATGTCAACCAGGTGGACGCTGTTGAAAGATGAACCAACGGATTTCATTGCCACGAAGCGGTAGAATCCCATATCAGCGCTTGAGAGAACTTAATGACGATTCTAGTGATATAGGAATATGGACACACCTCTCCAGGCTTCTTGCTAGCGATTTGAGTGGCGACGCCTTTGCCGTTGACCGTCAGATGAAGAACCGATCTCGCGAGGTTCAGATCGCCTCTTAGGTTCACCTTTTTGCCATCGACAAGAATCTCAAAATGTGAGACATAAAAGATTATTGCACTATTGCTTATTTCAACCAAAAAACAACAGACTAAACATAATAAGACTGGTGCGTGCGTAGTCGTTTCGCAGGTACAAACATTTACCTGACTTATGAGCACTTATAAACACCTGAGTTCAGATAAATAACCTAGCAAATAGACAGGCGTGAATCATTAGCAGCTGGAATAATGAATACACTTACATTAACATGGCTGTGGTTTCCATCGATGAAATTTACTTGCACATTAGCGCGATGAACGGATCCCTCCTCACTATATCGCGGGAATTCCACAACATAATCGTATTCCTTTTTGTATGGATCTTAAAGATATATCTATTATTTTTCGTACAGATTATACAAATATTCACTAAATTAAGTTAAAATCTATACGACTTGAAGTCGTAATTGTGGTACTATTCCGTTAAAATTTTCAAAATTACTACTATGTTATTTTCAATAATTAAAGATTGTATTGCAATCAAAACAAGCCAGCAAAAGCGATAATAACACCCACAAAAAAGGAGAAAGAAAACCGTGCTTGCTGCTGTGATCACATTCGCATAACGGAATAGTACCACACATATCGATAGCATGCAAAAACCTTTTTGTGATTGGTGCAAGGATGACTATGAGCATTGTGCAACATAAGCAACTCATCTTTGTGAAGAACCGATAATCGATAGGCTAATTCTCTGTTCTTGCTGACAAGAAAAGCAAGTTTTTCATGAAAATCCTAATATATTGCGGCAATATCAGCGATTCCCTATATCCGACACCCCCTCAATACTCTCATTAAAAAAATAATCAAAAACTCGAAATGAACTGTAAGAAATTTTGCGAGTTATCAAATGAATTAAATGTAAATAATTAACTAAAACGGAAATTGGGATGGAACGCAATTATAGATATCTCAAGAACTGAATCACTTTGTGAAAATGAAATTTAGAGACTTTACGAGATTCAGTCAAACAGTTCAATAAATGAATAATGAACCTGCCACATGCTCCAATAAAACTCAATCCCTTCAGTGTTGATGACTTCTTTGCAAGCAATGAAAGTTCCTATTCTTAGCCATCATTGAGATAGAACCTCAAGACAGCCACTGTTGCGTTTTATGTTTTAAGAAAGGTTCTGCAGAATAAGATGGAAGATTACCTTGAAATTAGAAAAAGAGTGCAGCAAATCCTGTAGGCTATTTCAAAAAAAAAAAAACGCGCAAAAATTTACAGTGTTCCAAAAGAAGGCAACTTTGCTTATGCAATCGAAGCCATTGTGTTTACCAAGCAACCCCACACACATCGGTTGGCCAGTAATGTGCCGAAAACCACTCCAAGCAAGCAAAAGTGCTCAAAGATATTAAAGAACTGAAGTCAGGGACGTGGCAAAGACCGATCACACAACACAAAAACAACAAACAAACATAAAAGACACTGGAAGTTACACCGCTTCCTTCACTATCTTCAACCCTTCCCCTCTCAACTTTGTATTCATTCGAAGGGCCTTCTTTAAGTTCTCCGTTGTTGGAAAGAATTGAATTTCTATTGAAGTAGAACGCGTCATCTAGGGATGTCACTTCTGGAATGAGCGACAACTGTCACAGAAAAGAGAAAATCAGATGACAGGAAGCGTCAAAGAATGAATTCCCACAGCACCGACACTACATGATGAAACAAGGACACCGACATGACGCCATGCAACGAGCACACTGTTCGTGAAGTGAAGACGACGAAGAAGGAAAAAGCACAGACATAGGACGCACCATTGTCTCATCTCGCAACCATCACTTGAGGGGAATATATGAAGGACTTTCCTTGGCTGCATTGAATATTTCCACCTCGTTCCCATCCCCATTCAACTATCTCACATAAGAACAAATGCAGAAGTCGCAAGGTGATTTCTAAGTGAATTTCAAATCAAGTAGTGCTACCACCACCAAAAATACAAGCTAAACTGTTAAGCAGCTAAATAAGTTGCAAGAAGAAACGGAACGTTTCTGGTTAAGGGAAAAGTGAACTCTCCATAGTTGTGACCATCGAATGAAATAATCATATACCAATGTGGGTTCCGCTGCCTGAATAATGATGTAAATGAGCATTTTTGAAAATTAACAAAATCCTATTTTTGCTTATCGTCACAATAAATCCATCGCTCGCATGTTATAAGTACGGCAATTTCCGAAACTACGAAAAAAATCGGAATAAAAACACTTAACAAAGGTAGTAACCTGAAAAAAACTCCTTTTTCTCCTTTCGAAAATATATTTATGCAAAAATAGGAGATTGCTAATGCACGCCATGCTGTTGCAGCATCCATTGACATATGCTTCATAATGTCAGGAACAACTTCCTGACCCAGAAACTTCCCAAAATTTTTGTGGGCATTTTAACATGAGTATATTTCATTTTATCATTTCCAGCTCCCCAAGTTTTCGTAGAAAGAAAGCAAATGCACATAAACGTTAAGAAATAAAATCAGAACATTCATTTCAGCCTCATGGTGAAACATAAGGAAAAGAAAAAGAGACTATGGTTGGGTGGAGGAGGTGAGTTGGAGTGTCAGGATCTCCAAGATGTTTTTGTGCGAGATTTTACGATGGCTGCAACTAAAGCTGCATCACCCACGAAAATAGACTCTCGAGGCTGGTCTGTACTCGTCGACTTCAGATGATTGAACGCTTCAAGCAAAAAAGTAGGCATTAGCAATCGCTCGCTTTAGTGCGTGAGCTATCCGAAATTGTAATCCTAGAGGAGGAGCTGCAACCTCAGATCATAAAAGTGAAACGTAACAAAAAATTATTAGACACAAAAGATATAGCCTCATCCAATTCTCGTTTGCTGATGGAGTTGGCACTTCGTTTACGATTTCACACCACCAACCTCAAGAGGGCAGAAAACTGACAACGATAAGGCTTAAGACGAAAAGCACATTCGCGTATAAGCGCACAAATATTCGTCACCAGAGAAGTGGAACGTTTGAAGCAAAGCAGTGCGTTTCAACACTTTTACAAAATTACTATATTTCATTCTTTTTTTCTTATTCGATCAACAATTTAAAACAGATTGTTGCAAAATAAACTGAATCTATGAACGTTATTTCATCCCTCTTCTACCATCAATCTCCTACGTTCAAAAGCACCATCATCACATGAAAGCGATGTGAATTTCCAAATCTGAAAGCAGCAGCAGAATGCAAACACAACATTCTTGCAAAGGTGAAACCCGAAGGGAGTTCAAATGTCAAAAGGATAACGATACTGCAAAAAAGGGACACATTTTGGAATGACTTTTGCCGACAACCGACTGTCACACCTCGCAATCCCGTTTCATACTACTAGCACTCCGATCTTACATTGTCACTTAATGAAACACAATAAACGATAGCATACCATATTACAGTCAAATGCAGTCGCTGTCGTTGCTGGAGCTAATTCCTCTTCTCTATTATGTCAACACTGCTCAGATCAAGGTTCTGGCTTATAAACACACATACTCAATCGCTTATTTCACCTTGAAATTCCCGCTGACTTCCTCGTTGGGATATGTATCGAATTCGGGTGTTCTGACCAGAAATTGGAGAAAAAACACTTAGTCTCAACACGTTCCTGCAGCCAAGAAAACAATTCAGCAACGCGAACGCATACAATCGAGCTTAAGATCCAATAGATAAATCTGGCTCCCGTTGATTAGTACGAAAAAATTTTAGGGCGACAGCTTACCATGGACGGTTCCTCGCTGGCGGGTTTGATTCATGAACTGTTGCGAGCGAGCCGATTTACGCGCTTGCAACGCTGCGCTCAACGCAACGATATCTCGCTCTTCTTCTTTATTCAACAGCGCACCTAAAATATGCCAAAGACTAGCATTTCTAACTAGGAGGGCGGAGGCAAAAATAACTAGACGGTCGTAATAGGTTAGCTGGTAGATTATAAGATGGGAAATCTAAGCTTGTAATGTCTGAACATGCTCGTGAAAAAATTTATATTTGACTCTCATCCAATTATTGCATCTTCGAACGTCAAATGACCAATAAATTTTTCAGTGGAATTCAAAATAGTAATAATGCGGTATATTAGAAAGAAGAGTAAAAGCAGATGTTTTGGCAATAACTAAATATTGAATAATTTTCTCAAATTACATAAGCATCGCAGAGATGATTAGATGACGATTGCAACGTTGACACTCCAGGCGATTATATCCTCCGAAAGTTAATTTTCCCATTGGGGTGCATTCAAAATCACTCCATTCAAACGAAAATATGACAGCCTTAAGGATTCGAAAAGATGAGACCATATGTGAAAATCAGTAACAATAACTGTTTTCTTATATGAATGAACTTCAGGCACTCACCCATGAAGCCCTCAGGATAGGTCTCGGGAAGGTACTTGGTAGTGATATCACCCTTGCGGAATCTCTTCTCTTCAATGATGTCGCGAAGAAGAGGAATATTGTGTGTCGGCTGAAATTTTACGTATATTTCATAAAAAATTTCCCCTTCAAATATTCCAGTTCTAATTTCTCATCAGCAGTTAGAAGCCAAAATATATCCTGGGCATTTCCGCGAGTGATCTCCAGGAAACACCACAATACTGTTGACAGCTAATTCCTGAAGCGAAATTTCAAGGAGAAGAAAACACCTACTCATTACATCGGTGATCACCTCCCCCCTCCCCCCCAAAAAAATGCAAGAACTGAAATGGATCAAAACATCCAACACGGTCTGCCAGAAGCAATTACAAGTTTTAAAACCGTCACAATTTTGAAAGGTCCAACTTTTTCGCTTCTCCCCCCATGTACCTATTAATAGTCCACACACCTTCAACTTGCTAGGACGATAGTGCAGGCAACCCTGCAACTCGAGCACAACAAACAGGTGAAGGATAGTCCGACCATTGCATTAACCACCAGAACAACATTTGGTTTTCTAAGATTGAACTATAACAGCGCTCTTCACCTCTGCAAACTTCTGTAAAATAGGCCAGGAGTGGAATTACAGATGTAAACTTACACCGCGAATGACGTAGTTGTCGAGAGCATCCCGCATGCGATCAAGCGCTTGTTGACGATCCTTGCCGTGAGTCACCAGCTGCAATATTACTTCATCTTATTTGTGATGAAGCGATAAAGCCAAAAGGACCTCTAAACGATTCAACACCTCCTCGGTGGGGCCATAAACCCACTTCCCGCGCTTTCAATCAAAGACTGCCTAATATGAATAATGAGCAAATTCGAAGCACCAAGATTTTTTAGATTTCACAAACGCAACGGTCTTTTGCTATCATAGCTTTATAACAGCGGCTGTGCCATTCAATTGTTGTTTCGAATCGAAACATGGGTCGCAGCAGATGGCCTCCGGCAACAAGTCGCAACATAGCACAGAGGGCTCTGTTTCAGCCCTCTCTTATCCTTTAGCTCAGTGAGATTTGCAGCACGCCTCATAGTTTTCTTCGAAAACCCCCGGAACACCTCAGTGTTTATTCTTTGAGGTTTTTAGTGAACAAGATAATGAACGAAAAGCAAGCAAACCTTGCAAATGAGCGGATCGTAGTAGATGGAGATCTCCGATCCTTCGCGAATGCCTGAATCGCAACGTACTCCTTCCACCTTGAGTGGTTCCTCGTATTTTGTAAGACGACCCACAGATGGCAGACCGAATCCTTTATATGGATCCTAAATAAATACAGCATTTTATAATTCATATTTCCTATGAAAATCGGAAACCCATCAATTTTTTTTCGAAAAAAAACTCGTTTGATTTTTCCCATGCATATAATTTATTAAACATTAATCTGCAACGAGGAAAACACTCCGGAAATAAAGCAAAAACGTAGAGATTGAATAACCACAAAAAAGCAAAAAACTACGTTCACGATATACAGCAAAAATATCGTAACCTAAACAGTACTCCATGTTAAAATAATATGCGATGTTTTTCAGCTGTATAAACTTATCTTACAGCACCTTACTGAAAACAATTAGTACTCATCCTCATTAAATCAGTCACCTTTAAGCCCCAATGATCAGACAAGACAAGAGTGAACATGCCTCAGCGTAGACACGGCATTCGAATGCCCATCCTCGGATACCGATATCGCTTTGTTTGATATTCAGTTTGTGACCATAACAGACGCGAAGCATTTGTTGCACGATGTCGAGTCCAGTGATTGCTTCAGTAATCGGGTGTTCTACCTAAAACAACAACGCATGTATCATGTTAAAATATTCAACGCCCTATTAATACTGAATAAATCAGAATGTAAGGAAAATATACTTGTAAGTTACTGTTAAGTAACTTAGCGTTAAGTAACTAGATGAGATTACATACCTGAAGTCGAGTGTTCATTTCCAAGAAGTAGAAGTTCTTCTTCGAGTCGACCAAGAATTCCACTGTACCAGCCGAGTCGTAGCCGACGGCAAGAGCGAGTTGAGTGGCTAAAATAAAGCGACATATTTGAAGGATGTCGTAATTAAAAACAGCGACGATGAATTAATCTTATGAAATCCGAATGAAAATTCATAATGGAAGACGATTCAAATTTATTTTACTGATGCCACGATGTTTAGTTCTGAACGACTGTATGATGAAAAATCATATAAAATGTTGCTTTCTGCCAACTGAAAGAAGCCTTGTACGACAATTATATTTTCATTCATTTCTTCATGATAATACAATAATTCACTCCTCACCAGTCACGATTACATCATCAACTGTCATCTTACTTCTTATAGAAAATATGAAAAAAATTTTACTATTAAAAGCATAAAGAAAAGTATTCCTCCCTGTTTTTCAGTAGTGTTGCAAGCAACGAACCTTGAGCGCCCATCTTCTTTCGCATTTCGGGGTCGACGAAAGAAGACGGAGCCTCCTCAATCACCTTTTGGTTTCGTCGCTGGATGGAGCACTCTCGCTCATTCAGCCAAATCGCATTACCGTGTTTGTCGCATAGCACCTATAAACATCACCATCTCATATTATTGGTGCCGATTCACTGCTCCCACCGTTCACTTCGCTCGCCTTATGCAGCAAGTGTTCCATCTAGAAAAACTTTAGGAACCTTAAATTATGTTACGTCAATCACCCTATCCACAGCAAAGAGCATTTTTCGCACCCGCTACACCTCACAACCTGAACTGATTGGGTACCTGCATTTCGATGTGGCGAGGGTTATCGATGAACTTTTCAACGAGCATACGGTCATCACCGAACGATGATTTGGCCTCTTGCTTCGAAAGCCTGTAGCCGTCACGAGCCTCCTTATCGTTCCATGCGATACGCATACCCTTTCCACCACCACCGGCCGATGCCTTGATCATGACCGGATAGCCGATCTGGTTCGCCACTTTCACGCACTCTTCTTCGTCCTTCAAACGATCCCATTCAATAGGTATTAAATAGATCCGTTCCTGCCTAGGAATTCAGTGCATGTGATATATAATAAACAGCAGCTAAGGCGGTGAATTCTCTTGATAGAATAATTCAACGTTTCTTGACGGAAAAGATGAGTCCAAGAACAGCAAAAAAGAAAGAAATTGGCAGAGCTTACGTTAATTTCGCCATCATAGCCTGGGATCATGTTGACACGAGCTTCGGTAGCAATCCGTTTCGAATGGATCTTGTCGCCCATAGCCAGGATAGCCTTCGAATTCGGACCAATGAACTTCGCACCTGCCTCTTCCAGCTGTGCTGCGAACGTCGTGTTTTCCGACAAGAAACCATAACCAGGGTGCACCTGAACCGTGGGACTAGTTCTATATACTGGTCGAAGCAGGTAAAGCAACTGTCAAGTTAAATCTAAAAAGTTTACGATTGGAACTTTATGGAATTTAAAACTAGTTGGATTTGGAAACGATGGTAGTCACTGAATTTATTAGAAATATGTCTAAAATCAACTGCAAAATCTCTAGGTTTTGTCACTTATTAAAGTTTCAAGGCAATACATATTCAAGAAGAAATCCACCCATCATCATATGGAATGCGCAACTACTTCCTCGCTTTCCCGACCAAATTCGCCTTCACTTATAATGAGAACGATAGAAGCGTACCGCTTGTGCACCTGTATCCTTGACAGCTTGAAGAATGCGGTCAGCACGAAGATATGATTCACTAGTAGGCGCTGGTCCAACACAGACGGCCTCATCGGCAAGTCTAACATGTAGTGAGGCACTATCTACGTCCGAATGGACGGCCACAGTTTTGATACCCATCGCACGGCATGTTTTGATTATGCGACAAGCGATCTCACCTTAATCGAAACTCCATTGAATTATATCCTCATGCCTATATGCCTTCATTCATCTATATTAATCTTAGGCAAAATCAAAAGTTTCACATAATACATAAATTATTCAAAATGATAAATGTTCATGACTATTGATAAACGATGATAAATGACTATTCCTAAAAGAAAGTTCAACAACTCTTTATAGTTAACAAAGATTGTCTCCTGAACGAATCTCTCTTTCAACATATTTCTCATGGCATTCTTTTTTTTAAAGATTAATACATTCAGCATGCAATATTCCATCATGAACTGTCTCATTATTAGCTGTCACAAAACGCAATTTATAAATAATGTAAAGAGCAAATTCCAATGCGTAAATCTAATCGTCAACATGAAATGTCGCAAGCAAAAACAGAGTGTAAAAAGCGGTCCCATTTCATCTGTCAAACGGTCCCATCAAAACAAGCAACGAGTGGACCACGTTTGCCGAATATTTTCCCGCACATAAATAAATCGTTTTTTGCCTTATAAAAGGTTTTGAAAAAAACCCTTCATTTCTAGACTCCTCCTTTTACAATAGTTTTATGGTTCAGGAATAAACTCCAAAATAGCTCCAAAAACTTCAAAATAAACATGCAAATGCAAATAAGCTCTAGAATCAACCGAAATTCCCATAGTCATTTCTGTCTTTTATATTCACAGAAACAACATCGTTATGTGCACCCATCTGTCCAAAAAAAAACTGCTCTTTTTGCTGCATCGCTCACATAACGGAAATTTAACCTCAAGACAGGTAAAAAGTATCGAGGTTGTTTGAATTAATAACGTTTAATTACTCAAATACCTTTAGCAGTACAAAAAAAATTGAACCATAGCACTCATTAAAAAACCTTCAATACCTCGATTAGCGATAAGAATTTTGTCGAACTTTGGTTCGTTCGGATCGATGGGATCGAGAACATACAGCGAACGATCGTATTGCACTTCATGATGTGCACCAGCTGGTGTCGATCTCAAACATTGCCAAAATTAAACTGATTGCTTATAATATTCTTCTCCACTCAATAAAAATTGCAAAATAACCACCTACTTTTGCTTTGCAAAACGTTATAATTACTCAAAAAGTGAATGCATAAGCCTCTATAGCTCTATAGAAATTCTCTTTCTGTATAACCAAACCACTTCTCGATCTCGCATGCGAGAAAAGAAAAACATCACAAGTAAAGCGATAATTACGGTGAACAGGTTCCTAATGTGATAGAATGAAGCAAATCGACGATTGATAAAAGAATACGATAAGAATGACCCCGAATTTGCAAACTCACAATTCTTTGCAATTATAAAATAGAATAACGTTTTCTCCCGTAATGTAATAAAAAATATTATGCAAAAAATGTATCATCACTTAGCAGCAGTAGCAACGTTTCGAATTCCAAGTTTTTGAGCGAATCCACCCTGCACGCAGGAAACGTAACGGAGAGGAAGACCCGTGATCCGCATTATGACGCCACCGGCCTGACTAGAAACATTTATAAACATTTACCATGACCACATTCGTTCAATAGTTATACAAGTAATCGCCATCACTCATATATAGCAACCATTATAAAATTTAGCATCGTACAAGTCGTCCATCACGAGCCATCAAACTACCATAGAAACAAGTTACGGTAGAAAACAAATGAAAACGAGAAATAATTGCACTGAGAGGAAATGTAAGATAGATGAAGTGATATTCGAGATTCTCCGCCCTCTCCCGCTTAGTAATCCCACTAATTTAAAAAACTCATCGATTTGTGAAAATCCCCTCTAGCTTAACTAAATTTTTCACGGAAAATAACTTATTAGTTGGTAGATGAGGTACACGTGATCAAGGATCAAAAAGATAATCACAGTGGGTGGCACTAAGGTGACTATAGTCAAAGCGAATCAAAAAATTCGATGCCTCATAAGCATAGAAGCTCAATGAAACGTCGTCATCATCTAAGCGTGAACGCTCGATGCAAAACCGTGCGCGCCTGCAGCAAAACCATAGCATAAATGCATAATTGCCAGCTTGCTGATATAGCTGTTTGTGGTTTTGCTGCTGCACCACCAATAGCACTAGCTAAACAGCTAGAATACCATCCTTGGCCAATTTTTCTACAGAAAACGTCCCATACTTCAGTAGGACCTAAACAGCAAGCTTCACTTCTAATGTCAACTGAAGAATTTGCTAATACCACGTCTGCTAATGAATACAAAAATGGAAATGGAAGGCATCAAGCAAATTCGGCTTGATAAAGTATCCATCGCTGCATTCATATGCAAAAGCAATATATCGATGAGCAATCAATACAACCACCATAATGGCTGAACACATAAAGGTGATTGGAACATTGCGAACAATCATAATTTACAGCTGCCTGCAAGGAATACGCCGACATGTGAAAGAACTCAGCTGCAGCTAGAATCTGAGCATCGACGAACAGAGAGAGGCCCACGGGCCTATGAGGAGCGTGCGCCATCGATCAGCTCTCGCCCCACTCTCCACACATGCTGCCCCGCACACGAATCCCCTCACATCCGCTTCAAAGGACAACTGCCAGATGGCATATCTTTGAAAATTTCCACGAATATAACCCACCACTATTTACATAACCAACTTGGTAAGCGTTAATTAAGACAATTAAATGGCCTCTCCCCCCCCCCCCCCCCAACTATGATAACCACCCCCATTGCAAGGTCTTTGAACAAAATGTATTGGAACAAGTGCCCCTTTAAACAGCGGATGAATGCACGCTTAGAAAAATCGATTACTACCAAATAACTGTAGGCAGTAAAGAAGCGCTATTGGCTGCTGCCATCAATAACCGTTTTAATTTATCCAGAGCATCCGGAAACTCTCTCGGAAGTGTATATACAGCAACTAAAGTCAAACATTGATAAGTGTGTAAAATAAAGCAAATCGGAATCCCAACCTGCCAAGGATGGGCGTAAACCTGCCAAGCAACCGACCACCGACTACGGCTCAGACAATTCAGTCAACCGACTAACGGGTCTTCCAATCGAGGCAACTTATTACGACTGAAATATATTAATTGCCAAAAACATACCAAGTCATATTCGCTAAAGCTTTAATTCAAGCTATAAATGTATGCAAATTTTTACACCCGCTGTGACTATGGTTTTTTTTTTCAGAATACTTACTGCGAGAGATTTTTTTTTTCATTTTTTGCAAATTTTATGTATGCACTCTTTGTACAGCTAAAATCAAAATATTACTTTTTGTATTATTTTCAGTAGATTTCAATAAGCCGCCAATTGAAAAAGCCTTCGTAAACACTGATAAAGAAGGAATGTGGAAAAGTGAATGTTTCTAATTCAACAGGATGGTACTCTGCTTAGGATCATATAGCGACGGATTATTCCCTGTGAGGTTAGGGCTCCAATCCGGCTACAATCGGATTGGAACCGTAATGTTACACAACAATTACAAAAGCCGTATCACTCATAGAACCGTAATTCCACCACCTAATAATGAACTAAAACTCAACTCATCATAAAAAGTTTATCAGTGATAAATGCTTGCACATATCCAAGCAGACAATAGAACGATCCCATCTCAACAATCGTTAGTGAAGATATTCCTTTGAAAACGTTATTAATCATTTGGAACAGCAGAAATGTGCTGTAGCACATTGTCGACGGAGTTCGAAAAAAATCGTACAATGACCATCTTCCTGTAGTGTGTATTACACATCACTAATTAATGCCAGGAAATACGGCCGGTACAGGCGGTCATATGTCCTATTTTCATATCGTGTCCTATCGACAGGCGATTATATGTCTTACTCTCACTCCATGAATGAATGCGCACCCAAAACTTGCGAGTATCCCTCGAATCCCACCTCAGCTGCAACGGGGAAAACGATTTGATTTAACCCGAAACCATACAGCAAATGTGCTGCAGCTCCAATTCAGACCCGACAAATGCGACATGCAAATACTGAGTCAATACAGCTTTTTCCTTTCAGTAGAGCTATAGATATTCTTTCATCATTTAACCACACGCAGTACACACAGACGCACAGATGAAGAGCAAGAAACGGCATCACACTTCAAAACACATTGCAAGGAAGTCAGCTGACCACCTCCCCGATTACGATTCAAGAGAAACAGCTGAGCACGCTCGAAGACGCTTAAAACATAAAAGAGACTTTGCACCCCCACTATAAGATCCTCTTCGTATTGTGATTTACGTAATACTGTAGAAATCGTAATTAAATACTGTATGCTGCGCGGGGTTATAAAAAAGTTACAACTGTATGCATATACGAATATAAAAAAATATTTGAAATGACTATACATATTTACGTGGAAGCCATTTATTTGACATATCTATGAATGCAAAAATAAAATTCACAAAATGAACTCAGTTATCTCTTTCCTTTTAATACAATATCTTTTCTGATATAACAAATCATAAAAATGCAGTCCATTCGTAATTACAAGGTATTTACGTACTTTTTACCTCATCATCAAGGAAGAGTGTGGTAATTTGATGGGAATTTTTTGAGCGCAAGCTAATATTTGCAAAATTTGACTTTTTCGAGAAAAGAATTTCAGGAAAATCATCTAAAAGAACCACAATCCTCTGACTATAGGAAATCACTAAATGCGACTGCTGAATAATTGAGGAAAAGTGAGCGATAAATTTTTAAATCCTGAAATTCGAGATTTTGGAAGATTTCTTTGCAAAAAAAAGAGTGTAGAAAGAGCTTTTTCATTTAAATGATGTAAATATTGAAGTGATCCTCTTCATTAGCACTCGATAAAAATTCCCATTAATTATCTTAGCAAAAACCATAGTTAGTAACCTTCAGAGCAGTACTTAGACCCTTCGAAAAGTAAGTACTACCTTTATGACTCGGTTATTTTCGACACACCATTTTATTTAATAAAAGATAAAATACTTCAAACATGTGGCAACAAATTCAAGAATTTGCAAAAAAAAATCAGCTGTATAACTGGTACTGAAATTAACGGCAGCTATCTCATCAAGTACTTATAAAATCCATCGATATAACTGCAAAGTGAAAAATTAAACGTATATTAGCTCTTACACCCAAAAATGAGCCATACATACGATACACGAACGAGTGGTGCAACCTCGCACCAGCCGTGTTGTCGCAAGCAATGCTTTGGCAATGAGGATGGCAAGCATTCGACGACACAATGTGGCAAAATGTGAACGAATGCACGTAACGATGTGGGAGAAGCGGGCAAACGCCCTCAGATTGCTCTTTACATTGCAATGCAAACGTGACTGACTGCAATTGCAAAAAAGAGAAAACATTTGCATTCGCATCGAACACTGAACGAATGCCGCTATCGATGTGACGATCATTCGCGGACTTGATGTCACTCCGACAAGACAACGAGAAGCACAGTAATGCAGCTGTGCATCTGTCTTTGACTTCCTATGTGCAGCAAAATTTTGAATTCAGAGGGCACAGTTGGAGAGAGGGAGGGAGGAGGAATTTTCATATCAGTGAACAGGTCAAGGGAGGAAGTTACTACCACCTTCGCATGTTCATCGAAAGAATAATTCGAAGGAATGGTACGAACGTCATAAATAATCGCAAATTCCACAAGTACATCTTTATACGTAATTACGATTGTAGTACGAAAAGTGAAAAGCGACTATGTAATCGTTTAAGCATGAGAACTGGAGCGTTAACTAGCAGCTCCGGAGTCAAATTCCGCATAAAATTCCTTTGGACACTTTTTCCGTTTTTATTCACCTGCTCTTTTCATATTGAGTAGGCAACGGTTGTTCGATGCATGAAATTCCATTTGGCTATACAAACCAACTTCTGGAGGAATCTGAAAGGTGCACCACCCATCGTTGGTTCGCAGACTGTTTAGAATAAAGGAGGCATGAAAATGAAACTCGCGAGTATGAGGCAGCCTAAAATCTCCAGAATTCCGCAGAAATATCGAAGCTTGACAGCCTTGAGTAGATCGATTGTTTAGGGTAAAGGAAAACGGACTTACACAGAGGCAGCATTATCAGGAATGAACAGAATGAGAGGTATTGAGATTTCCAACATATGAGAAAGACTGTAGGAATTCGCTTGTTCTTTATGCAAGCATATGAGGAAGACTTTTACAATTGCGCAAGAGAACCGTGCAAGCGTTTGGAAAGGATTACTGTAATTCGCATGCGAACTGTGCAAACCACTTGCCACAGTTTCAGTAGTTTTTATGAATAAAGTAGTGAGGTGTGTTTTGTCACCGCTGCACTTCCCTTGCACTCAAAAAGTTCAATAGGAATATGCAAACGTAAGAAAACGGCGTCAAGGGTCGTTGTATTTGGATGAAATTCGACGAACTTCGCAAAGAACTTATCGAATGAGAGTTTAAGATCGGTCAAAATTGGTATAGCGATCGATGAAGATCAAAAATTGAGAGCTAAATTTTTAACTATATGCATGAGAGATCATTTCGAATGATGAACAATAATGAGCAAAAGCGTTTTTCATTACAGTAACCGCTTATGCTGAACACAAAAATTTGATATCGCGAGATACTGGCGTTAAGGTAGTTGTAAGAGAGAGAATGATTCATTACTATATAGTTTGAACGAATTTACCGTAACAGCGAAGTGCGAGTAAAGAACGGTATTGTGAGAGTTGTTGCAGCATAAGTGAAGATTTCAGCCCGCATCAAATTATGTCCTTGCCTTGGCTCATGACCATACGGGGACGAGTAACACTCGACGCTACTCCCAGTTTTGGCCCCAAATAATTAAAAGGCGGTCATCCGAATCGAACTATTTCAACTCATCTCCACATGATCAAGGAATTAACTCGGTCCTAGCCCAGTTCCGGTTGCGACCGGGGCTACGACCGGATTAAATCTATGCCTCAGGTGTATTCAACGTATATGAGACACAGCAATACAATGTAGACACTAAATTTTGAATGCATTGTAACGATGAGCATAAAATAATGAATTCAGCTTCCTTTTCGAAGGATTCGTACGCCTAGCTAATGACGAATAATATTCGGCGTTTGTTTAACTAGCGGAAATGAAAACGATACGTCTTTATATGAAGGTAGACCTCATGAAACTTCCTATGAAATCGTTAATGATGAAGGAAATTTCTGTTGGAAGAGGAGAAGGAAAAAGGGGCGGAAGAATGTTCTAATGCAACGATGAAGTACTTAAACGTAACACTGAAAGAATTGTTGATATTAAATACACTATATAGAGAACATACATATAGAATTTTATAGTATTTAGATTAAAGTAATATTATAGTGAAGAAAATAAGTCGTATACCGTATAGCCCCGAATAAAGCCACTCTCCTTCAAATGCAGCTCTCGTTGTATTGCAAATGAATCGTAATAACCTCATGGGGATTCTACAGGCAGATTATATAACACTTCACGTTGAAAGTTCCTTAACCAAGGTCAATGTCGTTATGGGTTGCTTGCAGTTCTTCAACGAGCATTTATATGCATTTCATGGTGGGCAATGCAAATATCGATCGAACGGCTTCACATACGCAACACAAACGAAAAACTTCACCATCGTTGAAGTGGGTGATGCTGAAAAACGAAAAGACTATGCTGAGAGTGGAGACATAACAATCGAGAGAAGACGAACAAATAGATCGAAGTAGAGTGCATCGACTGGTTGCACGTAATGTGAACACATGCACATGCAAAACTCATCGGCTGGTAATAACAGATTCATCGACTGGCACTAATAGATCGAAAAAACTTCTTCAATTTTCAGATAGTAAAACGGTATTATAGACGGTAGCATTCAATGCAATGAATTCATTACAATTGCAAAGTTCTCCATCAAATTGAGTTGAGTTATGCTGCAAGTTTACATTTTATTCGGCTTTCACTCTACAATTATCTATTTCACAGAGTTTCTATCTTTGAAATATTTCAGTTATTAATAACAATCACTAAATAACTATTATTAAAAGTTTATTGGTCAACTGAATATTGCATTTTGCATTCATTGCAATGGAATTTTTTCAGTTTTCAATTGCAATAGTCTCTTCAGAATCATCGAATCGTCAAAAGTTCTCACAAATGATCATTGACGTCATCAAGTGAAGAGCAATTTATTGCTGTCTGTCTATGCATGCTGAATGAATACGTCAAGGTGTAGTGTCACTTTTTAACGCTATAATTTCCTCTAGATGCTTAATCAATACAAGTTTGTTACAATGTCATGTGGTTTCGCATTGAAATTTCAACTTGAATGATAATCAAAGTGATAGGGAAACGATAATCAAACGAAAATTTCAACTTGTTGCCTAGTAAGTGGTGATAACAGAATGATCGACGAATGAGAGCAATCAAAGGTTTACTCGTGTGTCAGAGTGTAGCGTATTTGATGTTTATTTGAGGATAAAAGGATACCACTAATCACCACAATTTAACAAATTCCCTTCAATTTGAATATATCACGATTAAATTGACCTAAACTTTAATGAATTCAGAGTTGTGATGATCGATCTCTACGAAAATTCAAGTGATCGATTATTATTATACGTATAGGTAAGAATGTAAAAAAAAAACTTATCGACGACATAGACGAATTATAAAAAAGTAATTTTGTGGCCCTTTGATAGAAGTTAAAAAATGAGCAAAACTTATGAAGATCTGATTTCAAGTTTCATTTAATTCCATTCCCCTTCTTATGTAACAAAACAACTATGTGTTAGATAATCGATTTGTGATATCATTCCGTTATGCTATTACACTTGCATGTGATCACCATGCGACTATTAAGCTTTCAAGCGAACTTTATCGCAATTGATATGCTCTCATCTGATCACCAATTAAACATTCTGATAAATCCTTATAAAATGTGCAGCTGTTCCTTTCAGAAACACGCCGCAATGGAAGGTGCATCAATTGACATGAGTACTTCATGTGATTGATGATGGGAAAATGTAAGCGGGGTTCTCTTTGCATCATCTTCTATAAACCTATCACAATCGAGAGGCACTGAAAGTATTCAATTTCGGTTATATTATATGAAGATGAAACGATTTTCAACCATAAAATGTTTTATGAAAACAATGAAATTACACAGTTATTGCTGTTCGATGTTGATACGTACACTTTGCTTGTACTGCATATAAAGATGCATCTAAATGTGCTGTGCAAAATAAGAGCAGACAAAACATTGTGTTAGTGTGAGTAGGCAAAGAAACAGCATGAATCTTACTTTGTGGCACCTCTATGCATCACGTTTCACCTGCCACCATGGCACAACCGGTCTATAATTTGAAACTATCATACTGACGAAATTTTCTCTATGAAATGATAAAAAAATGGTACGTCCCCACCTTCCAATTCACTTTTATTTGACGACAATTTTTGGTGAAAACGAATCATATGATATCGTATGGTATATTGTGATACTTAAAAGGCGTGAAATTACGTACAGGAATATACAACAGGGAAAATGGCACTCATTTATGCACCACTAGTGGAAAATCGCTCTTTATATATTTTGGATTTAATGCTTAAGCTACTTTAGACATTAAAAAGCATTCCGCGTGCATAATAATCGTACTTTTTCATTGATTTTCGGATACTTATGGAAGTGTTTGGTGAGTCAAGCACCATAAATAATAGCAAGCGTATAGCATGCCCCGACTTCATTGTCGACTTCACTCTTGTTCGCTAATGTTGTCATCTCTCGTGGAAATCGTACTTCTTCTTGCATTAGCTTCTTATTCTCATTTATTCCATGTAAAGTGAATCACTGCGTTGCTTTTTTTCTCTTATTTAATCATTTGCTTCGGAACTTTCTTCCATCTATTTAACAATATGCAATCGCTTGAAACATTTACGTTTGAAATATTTTAAAATCCAAATCATTCTTGATTAATTCACCTATTTATCAATTTTCAGATGATCTGGCGACGTGATATTTTGAAGTCATTTTATATTTCCGAATGGATGACTTGATAGTTTGTTGTGTGTTTGTTTTTTTTTTTTTTTCAATTTTCAGTGACATTGTTTTCAGTTGTGCTGCTACTAAATGCATTTATTCCTATATGATAGATGACATGATCATCCGCTTACAAAATGGTGATTCGACTTTCTGTCTAGAATAAAATTAAACATTTGTCTGGAAGTCTCGGAAGTGTATCTTTTAAGGTGTAAAGTAAAATTTGGCTTATAAAAATCGGTGGAAATTTTTTTTTCGCTGGAGGTTCAGCACTATTCTCACATTAATGTCTACTTTCGCATGAGCTCAAACCGTCTATGAACGCTCGCTGTACCTGAATTTCAAGTGTCTTCATCACTTCATCGGGATTTTTTGCCTTAGATGAGGTTATCGAATTGGTATCATGTACAACGATTCCACGATCATCTATATAGCGTCTATCTATTCGTCTCGAAAACTATTAGCTGTCGAAGGCGAGAGTTAATTGTTCTAGGGGTTGATGCATAAACCCTCATTTTTAATAGTACTAGTCCCATAAGCAAGAATTTCAATAAATGTGCCCAATTCGCCTAGTTTTTGCGACTACTGAAGCCATGAGACAAATTATTCCTTGACTCTCACTTGAGTATTATGCTAGTAAAACCCTCCGATTTATAGCTGTAGAAAATTAGAGGGATGACCTTAGGATTTAAAACTAACCTCCTTCCCTCTCGCTGCTAGCCAATAGTATTGCAGCTTCTACTCTCACATGACAACTAATAAGAATTAGCTCACTGGCACAAAATATAAGAATTTAGCTAGTTGAAGTATTTTGACGAAGCACTGTGGAGAGTTGATTAGTGCAGATTCGATCGATTGATGATCAAGAACATGTGCATGTTGAGTATCGATCGATCGAATCGATCGCTGCTGTGTAGCCCAGCATCACGCTTGATCTTCTGTTGCAATGACTGTGGGAGGAATGCATGTTGATATGTGACGTGTATCGCAAACACAGCACTCCACTTCACCATCAGCTTTCCATCTTTACTAATCGCAAGATTACTGAGGGTCTTTTTAAAGTGTTCTCTTGAAGTGAATTCTTTATTCGAATCACAAGTAAAATTCATTCATGTAATGGGGGACGTCGATGACTGCTTAGAATTTAAATGGTATGTGGTACTGTTTCAATTTCCATAGTTATTACTATTTACTATTTACTATTTACTACTAATGTTAATGTTAATATCATTACTATTACTGTTACTATTAGTATTACTATTACTATTACAACCACTACTACTATTACTATCACTATTACTGTTTCAGTACTATAATATCAAAATTCATTAATTTCTTGATTTTACGGTTTCTATTTGACTCAAGTAACCACCCGTACCGCATGTTCCATTATTACACCAACAAGTGGGAGATCTTTCGTTCACTCAAAAACCAATAATAATGAGGAAATTCTGCAGAAATTTTTTCTTCACCTCAGAGATTTCAAATATTCATACTTATTTCCTTAGGATAATTTTTCGATCAAAACGAAAAGTGTTTTAGATGATTGATATGAAATATGTTTTGCACAAAATTTATTTATTGAAAATAAACTTCATTTAGTTCTTAAATTTAAAGCAAAATTTATCAAGACAACTTTTAAGATATTCGTTAGTTTCATGAAAAAAAGAGAATCAATTTTGAAAGATTTTCCATTGTATGAATGATAATGGAAAATCGTTGTGAACCGCGTAGTTATACTCAATTATGCAAAAATTTAAAAAATTTAAAATCTCCCACTTACATGTAATAGAAGTGATCAAATTAAATGCTATGACCGATGACCATTTCACTTTCGTATGTTCAGAGACTGGTCTAGTTGAGAGGCCTCTATGGGCACCAAATGGGCTAACACGAATATTTCTTTCGCATTACCATCTGCAAAATTTTCCGCAATTTTTTATCTTCACAGTATTCATCAATATGCAATAGATCACCGGAGATTATTATTTTTTCGTTTGCAGTTTGTTCATCAAATTTGATAACACCGATCGCATAGGTTGCCGAATTAAAGCTTTCAAGCAGCTGAATGGACAAACAACACTCATACGTGTGCACAGACGCATTGTGGCTGTGCTGTCGTTTGCAATTATGAATAAGCAAAGAACTTATGAAAAGGGCAAATTTCATCGGCAGAATTTTCCGGATATAACTTCATAACTTACTGAAATTTTATATAAAATAAAACACCTAGGTGCTTTGTTGTAAATAATCTGAGCCTTCCCAGAGGCTTACACGATTGCATTTCTTGAATACATCCCATAGTCGTTCATCACATAAGAGTCAAAATCCTTCTTAGTACCAAAGGTCCAAAAATGAGTGAACAGTCAACTTCCGTTGATGATTAGTTTTTTTTTTTTTCAGCTAATGAAAAATGATCGCAAACAAATTGTTTAAAAAAGTGAATTCAATTTAAACGCAACACTTAAGATGATGTCAATCATCAAGTACAATTTCAAACTGCACATAAAATAAGTAGATGAATAACTGCCTGAATTTTCGATATGGATTTTAAGAGGTACACTCTTAATATTTGATCACAGTTATTTTTCACATCGTTTTCCACTATCATACAAAAATTAAATATAAATAATTATTTATTCGAAGATGCAAATTTATCGTGGCTTTTCTGAAAATATTTTTCATGCATACATCAATAACTATTGTTTGTATAGTTGAAAAATCATTCGAAGAGGATAACATGAATGGAAAGGCAGTATCTTAAATAAATAATAATTGCTTGAAAAATAATTGTGCTTTATAATCGACAATTCATTGTAATATTTATTAATTGAGATCAATAACACACCCGGAAATAATGAAAAGTATTTATAAAATTATAACGCTATTAAAACAATTTATATGCACATTTTAATTAAAGGCAAAATAGCATATTCAATACGGGAAGTTCTACTTCTCAATCATAAATAAGTGTTAAACCTAACAAAACGCTTCATAATGCACTTTGCTCTCTTCTATATAGCTTATAATAGATAATGAAAAATTAAGCTCTAATATGAGTTTTTTAAAATTTGCTCTTTCAACTGCTATGATTGAATCCTACAGAATTTTTCTCTGAAGGAATGTTTTGATTTTTCATCAATAGTCATTTGTCGCATTTAAAGTGACGAATAAATTAATTAATGTAATAAGGTTTAATAAACCTTCAAAATTTGCAATTGATTATTTGTGGGAATTCAAAAATTTAATGTCACAATAATTCAGCCACTTAAATGCACAGATAGCCAGACACACAGACATATACACAGACATTATTGCAAACAGAAGAAATGTTTTCGAAAAAAACAGTTTTCTGAAATTATCAAAAAATTGTAAGATTTCATGGATTTTAAAATAATAAATCGGTTTTTCCACTTTTATAAAAAAAAGACTCGAACTGAAATAAGCTCGTGAATAGTACAATAATGTGTAACATATCAACAATAAATAAATTCTAAACAAAGGATACAACCTGATTTATTAGTGCCAATAAAATTGGGGATTTAAGACAAATTTGAATGCTTATTTTCATGATGGGATTTAAGACAAATTTGAATGCTTATTTTCATGAATATGGGGAGAGCATTTTTGATAAACTTATGGTTACTAAAGTATCATTCAATGCAGATTACCGTCTAAGTATGCAACGTTTTTTTTTTCGATTAAATAAATCGTACCTTCTTTTCGTCGTTGATGGTCTCGACAAAATTGCAAAGAAGTGATATGTAATATATGATGGGAAATAAAACTAGGAAAACGTGGCAGCCGAAAACGACGTGAGTTTTTTTAAACAAACTACTCATTCGAATTAACCGAAAATATATCTATAGACATAATAAAATAAATAAAATGGTGATCATTATTGAAGTTTCTAAGTTGCTAACCGCATTTAAAACCTTCAATGAAATTTTCGTTCAGCAACGTCAAGAATTTGTAAAACAAAGTGAAGTCTCATATCGTCTTTTCAATCTATATAATTCTTGAAAATCTTTTCTAAATGAATCTAAATTTTAATCAGTATTATCAATACGGAACCTTCAGAATGTCTCTTCCACGATGGATTTCTATTCCATTAAAAGTATAAAATTTTGATTCGACTCGTGATGTAAACTACTAAGTAGACGGATAGACATTTGCGCATATAAATAAGAGGCAGAATGAAACTATAACATAGAACTGCAAAAAAATTTGCACAAAGAAAACAACAATATAGAATGACGAAAAGTTATGATGATCATAATAAATATTCATCCATCATATATATACATATCATCGTAATTAAGAAATATATGCAAAAAAAAAACACGCCTATATACATATAAAACGAATTTTCAAGTGCAAGTTATGGGAACGGTTTTTGAATATTTAAATACGACATAAATAAATTGAGGAATAGATCGCTTAGTAATGGAAACACTCAGAGTGATAAAAATGAAATTTTATCAAGGTGGTGATTTTTTATGTAATTCATAAAGCAAAGATTCTTTCGTTCAATCATAATTTCTTTCTCCAATCTAAAAACATCAGAAATAATATCGGCTGCACTAATCGATTTGATTATCATAAAGCTGGTAAACCGTTCCAGCTGTTGAATGTTCCAAGTTTCTTCAATTTAATTTAGAATTTGGAATTAGAAGAATGCGCTAGGTTAAATATTTTGCGCTAAACACCTATCTATGGGTAGTGTCAGCCAATTCCACCGTGTAACCCTATTCGACTGCAACTTTTTCGCCTACGCATATAGCTTTCCTCTTAAAATCCCCACATCAATAACTGAATAACCTTTTTGATTACCCGCTAGTAGGAAATTCAACAACGTTCATCAAATCAACTTCAGTATGCAAATTTACCAGTGAGGTGGCGGTGTTGGAATATGAAATATCACAATTGTTGACGAGTAAGACTCGATACATGCATGAGTGACGACTGTAAAAGTGGTGATATAATAGTTGCCTCATCAAAGGCTATCATCTCACGAGCACGTGGAGTTCCGTTCCTTTCGGCAATATTCACCACTTGAAGTGATTTCGAGCCGTTTTGTTGGCTGCGATCTTTTTCCAATTTTTTCGTCTTTACACAAAGTTTTTGCTTCACTTGCGAACGAAAATGTGCACTGTAAAGCAAACATTACGTAGTGTTCTACTTAGTTGCTTCTTGGCCGTTATTGGTTGCTTTGATGCAATATTACTCGGGAAGCAAAGTTTCAATCAGAAGCACTTTGAATTCATAAATGAAGCACTTCTGGATATTTGTTTTTCAAAAGTGCAATATATTTATGCCACCATGTCTATATATGTGTATCTCTTTTCACCTAGGAAGCCTCAATTCGAAGAACACTGAAAATGAAGTAACTAAGACTGTATTGAGCATCTTAAGATTGCCTCATATAACATATTTCACGCTCATTCTTCAGTTTATTCCTCCGATAGCTTGAGTTGGTCGATATAGGGTTAATTAAGTATCCGTTGATCGCGTTGTAATTAAGTATTCGCGTTGACCCATCACTTTCGACGGCAGTTGTAGAAATTTGAAGCATTGAAAATTTGCTAATTCCTTAGGCAGAACACCTCAATTGTTTACAGCCAATCGCTGTAACATGAAAATCCGATCGGTTTTGAATGCAAAAAAAGTTTCTTGGCGCATTTAGTTACATATTAATTTGCTCAAAGTTGATGGGTCCAATATGAGCGCATTATGCCCACCAAATTTCATCACGCTTAGTTCACTTATTCGCGAGTCAACATTGCCATACAAACGCAAATGAATATTTCGCTCAAGTAGCTGAATATTGTTGAAGCTATAGTCCATTGATGCCGTTCACAGTTATATGAGACTAATTTTGCTATTCGAAATCAAACCTCGAGCTGCAGAAGAGGAAGAAGTTCGCGACCTTGCCGGAGACAACGAACAAATTCGAAATGAGCACGAACGCGTAGTTCTCTCTTCTTTGGTAGAAATTCAGATCGATGGTGTACATATAGGTGAAAAGCACTGTTGATGGCACATGCGTAATCAAATAGCATGACACTATCGCTACTACCATTACTGTAACTCGACGTTGACTGCTATGTAGCTGACGTGTCCATGCATCTGACGATCTGAATGTATTTAAAAATTCGATGAATTTTCGACCTTAGGATCACCAGTTATAATACATTCCAGCTATCGTCCCTCATCAGGATTGTTCCAAAAAACCTCGAAATAAATCCACACCAGGTTTTCGAAATCGCCGTTGAAAACAATTCTAGCGCTTCATGTTGAGTGAATTCAATAAAAATGCTGAGTCACTCGAAATCAACACAGCATGAAACCAAATTATATTAAACAGACAACACAGACAAATCACTAAATTGTGCGTAATGGTGCTTACACTTGCTTTATATTACTGGAAACATGCGGTTCAGGCATCAAATTTCTTCACCATGTTTTAAGCGCATGAATCAAAAATCATGCTCGTGAATGTGCGGTACGTTTTTGGCCACTCTTTCGGTGGAAATTTGCGAATGAGCAAAAATGTAAATTTTATTGTTAATAATGTTGTCTCTAAAGGGTTTTGGAAGCTTATCTGTGAGAAAAAATCTTTGATGGGCGCAATATTTCCGGAAAATTGTTTTCCACTAATGAATTCACAATCTGCATTTAGCGGCGAATATTTCGAAGGTCATTTCAACGTTATGCTTTATTGCCAAAAGAAACGCACATCATGATATAAGACTTATATTGAATGACAATGCTAGCTAGTCCCACTAGATAAATGTTTGTCGTTTGTAGTTGCATTAATAATTGTGACAGCTATGAAATTCTCAAAAAACAAACTTTCTGGATCGACGACTAATATCGCTGACTGTTGCATTCGACGTTTTTGGTAAAAGACTAATCGATATAGGCGGTGTATCGGTGGTTGATGATTTCGCCGATTGTGATCCGCGTGGCGCAGCGCTCTCAAAGAACTAAAATTAAACTTTCATTATGCAGAGTGCTCTCATTTAGTTGTATGCACTGAACGCATGTAATGTGGATGGATTCAATAATAAAACGATTTTAATTCAATGAAGAGAATAAAATTCAATGAAATCAGATCATCTCCTCACTCTATGGAAATTACCTTCGAAAATTTCAGCCGTTAACCAGCCGAAATCATAAACGCCTTCAAATTCCATTCGGCTCTTTTGGAGCTACAGAAATATAAATAAGGAGACAATTCAACATTTAATAATATGCATAAAAATATTTCAAATCATTGTGAAGTAGCATAACTGAGTAGAGCAATTTCATAAATTTTAGCATTACAAAGAACAAATGTTTTCTATGAATGTCGATTTTGCACCACTTTATTGTTTTATGTTCTATTGTATCATTTTCATAGAGTTGACATTATATTAGTCACAATACATCAATATTACTTAAAGAAATTTGAAAATTTTCTCAAAATTACTACTGAAAAAATGACTTGATGAAGGCATTAAATGAGGCGATGGAAGAATAATGATATCATATTGAATCTCTTTCATTTGAAATCATTTTGAAAAAAAAAACTAAACGATTTAATAAAACGAACCCTCCGCCTATGTCGCATATAGTAGATAAGAAACGAATTAAGAATCGATAATAAAAGAACAGGAAGGAAAACTTGAATAACGATACTCGTCACTGTGAATAGATATTGAACACCATTATGGAATTGAGCTACTTGTCGTTGTGCATGTGAATGATTTGTTGCATCTCCATTCTACAACTTATTAACCCCTTAATTAGGATGATCGGAGATTCAAATGGCATATTTCGAAGTGCTCGATTTTAAGATGGCATGATAAGCTCAAATTATACCTTCGATTTCTTAGAAAGTATTTATTTTCGCCATGAACAAGATTACGGCAAACACCGATAAAATTCTGCGAATAAATTTCAAGCTGAATGGTTGATGCACTCATTGTTCAATAATTATTCCAAGTTGCTTTGAAAATTTTACTTCGATACGTCGATTTTAGATATGTTTCAAAGGCTTTAGAAGCCACAGTAGTTGACATGCTTTCGCTCCATTTTCATAGATAGTATACAGGATGCAATGTGATCAACTGAACCGGTTAGCGATGAAAATAGATGTAATAACCCAAAAACAGATAATTCCCGATACTCAAGATTTGGTGGTGTTAGAAAAAAATAGCATCTGAAGCAAAAATTTCGTTAACGTTGATTTCATTTTTTTTTCAACAGTAAAAAATTCATTTTAAGATCCATATTAACAGGAAAAAAATGAGAGAATATACCGTATTATTGAAAAGAAAAAAGGAAAAAAGAAGGAGAACATACCGTATTATTCTCATGGATTACTTTAAAGGCGAAATTATGTGGAAGTGTTAGAAGACCCGTTGTGGTGAATACGCTAAGAAGAAGTACAGCAAATGACCACGAGCATGTACTGTTGCGCACATGTAACGGTGATTTGATCGCCCATAAACGATCCAACGATACTGCAACTGTTAACCTGCAACTATATATTATTTAAAATAACATTAAAGTTGAAATTATTCTACTTGCTGTTTATATAACTTATCTACTAAATGTTTTTGACGAACTTGAAAAATTCGAAATTATTTTTTACAAGTTATATGCTCGGAGGAGATCGCTAGACATAAATGACTGATCCATAAAGCGGCGTACTTTTACATGGTCTATTCAAAAGTAGCAAAAAGCAAAACAGGGGGAAATTGGAAGACGATGGAGGAGAAAAGGAGTTGTGGAAGTTATCAGATAATGCGTGATGTGTCATCTGCCATTTTTTCAATGATATAAAATCAGAATAATCAGCATTTTTGGTCTCGATGAAGGCCTTAGATGAAAACTCTATTCCCCAGACATTGGAAATAAAGGCTTATTTGGAATTGATCACATAAGAGGAGAAGAGGAATCCTTAAATGCTTTTCCGCAAGATCTACATTCCTAATGCTTTCTTGAAAATAGGCTATATTTTCAAGTTTTTACGATAAATGGGAAAATAGCTGATATATTCAGCGGAAAGGGTTCATTGAACAGAGAGTGCATTTTTCTCTGAGAGTTTTACAATTGACTTATTCGAAAGCAGAGAAATTTATTCAAAGAGGAAGCGCTGACTCGAGACAATAGAAATACAAATAATTCGAGAGCAACACTATTCTTATTCGTTTTTCCTTCAAATGTGTTCATTTTAGGCTACGCTTCAAATTGAATGGTGCTCTGTAAATTTAACGTTGAATTCCTGCTCGATATAACTACTAAATTCATCTGTTTCATTAATTCCGCAGCAAATATAGAAACGATTAGAGCAAGAACACGAAAAAAGTATTAAGGAAATCAGCTGACCAACTTGAAGCGGCCGAGAACCAGTTGGCAGCAAACGTGAAAAGTGTTTTATATTCTATGTAGAACTCGTAGAACTCCGACCGACACTTGATAGGCGAAATATATGGATTTACTGAAATCAAAAATGAATTTGATTGGCAATCGCAGGAATTCACATTGCGATCAGGAAATATCTCACAATCGTGCAAGACTCGTAAAGAGTTTTCGTCAATGTATTAGGATGTTTCGCATTTTCCTGATAGAAGTGGAATGGAATTGAATTATTCCAAGCGAATTTTTATGTATAAATCAAAGCGATGAAATCGTTGATTCGAACGAAACATCTCGTAATGTATCCACAAGAATTAAGTGAACCCAAATGGTGAGCTGTTTATAGGAAATGATCGCGTCTTCAGCTCCGTGTCTTGTTTACTCTATTTCAAAGATTACTAGCGAAAATCATTTCTCAGGGAAGTTGCTTACTTGATAAGATGCAATTCTGGGTGATTCAATTAGAAGCTATAAAGACATAGATTATAGAGATTAATTATAATAATCGATAGCTAGAATTCATTACAAACCTACATACCGTATTACGCTGACAGCCCTCACATACTGTATTACGCCTCTCAACGCAAGTGTTTGCTAATTTTGAGGAAAGGAACTGCAGTTTCACTCGTTTTCACAACGCGAGGATATGGAAGATGCGTGTAAAATTCAGCAACATTGATGGGCCGATGGCAGAAAAATGTAATTTTTTTTTTTGGACAAGTTAATACAAATCTGTTATCGACGAGGAATCATTCGTGTTTTTTCTTAGCCAAAAAACCTAGAAAGTCTGATACAATAGTAAAATTGGACTGTGTTCAATAAGGCATCTTTGTTTTCATTAGTCCCCTCCCTCATTCCCTCATTGATTTTTGACCATTCAGTCAGAGGCATTTATGTGGGACGAGTGCGAATACTACCACGAAGAGGAAGAGAGATTAGGAGGAGGTGGGAGGGAGGAGGTTAAATATTAAGAATTCTCATATGAGTTGAGAAGCACCATCAAAGAGGCATCAATTACGAGAAGAGAATTTAGTGATTGTTTTTGGTTTGAAATGCATATAGTGCTAAGAAATGAAAAATGCAGTGGGCTGAAAACATTTAATTGTTAAAATAAGCGTTTTGAGAATAATTAGTTCTCTTTTTTAAAGCCATAAACTTGGAGTAAAATTTGATTATATATATATATATGTATATATATATATGTATATACAATCTCTATATATATTCGATTTCGTGTGGGATTTCCCTGTTCTGTAGTGCGGAAAGGAGGGGGGTATGTATGTCCGTGTGTCTGTATGTGCATGGTGTGTGTTGGGCGTCGTATTTGATCTGTGTAGATTCCGCTCGGCATGTGCGTGCGGGATACTGTGGTAGTGTGGTGCGTGTGAGGTGCCGTGTGTGGTCTGTTTCAGCTTGTGTGGTATAGATTCTGTTTGGCATATGTGTGTGGGAGGGTGTGGTATGCGTGGTGTGGTGTGGAGGATGGAGGGGAGTGTGTGCGTGTATGTGTGCATGGTTGTGTGCATAGGAGTGGGTTGTGGTATGTGGTTCGTGGGATATGTGCCGTGTGTGTGGCGTAGTGTGGTGTGTGGTGGTGCGGTATGGTGTGCGTGTAGTGTGTGTGCGCTGTACGTGTGGTGTGTGTGTGTGGTGTGGTAATATTGCTAGTGTGTACACTACCATTTGCATAAATATTGCTGACGTGTACATTGCTGTTTTGCATGAGCTCATTAGAATAGAGCGATAAAGGAGACATTTTGTCATTCGTCTTTTGTGTCTGTCAGTTCATGTTGATGTCGATGATATACGTGAGCAGGTGAATTGTTCCGTTTTTGTTTTTTCGCTCATTGTCTCTCCGATTCATCGAACGCACCAGAGTTCCATCAAAGGTGCGGTGTACGTGTGGTATGTGGTGTGTGTAGTGTGTATGCGGTGTAGCGTGGTGCGTGGTATGTGTGTATGTGGTGTGTGGAGGGGGTGCAGCCCTCACGCACTCATTGGGAGAGGTACATCGGGCACCGAAGGTGCGAGTGTGTTGTTCTCTTCTTTTTTCTTCAATTTTTCCTGGCAAGACCTGGGGGAAGGTGTCGCTAGTGAACGCGGAAAAGTGTGTTTCGATGTTGCTTCACATAATAGTTTTGATTAGAAATTTGTGTGGAATTGAAAGCATATGAAATGAGCAATCTCGCTGTTAGCGAACGCATATCCAACTAGGATCAAAATGATGTTCTTTCCAATGGAATTAAAGCGCAAGAATGCACTAGTTCTGGACTTAAAATACAGTTGCCATGCATTCCGTACGACTCAAATTTAAATTGAAGAATAAAATGCCTGATTATGGAGCTTTTTAGGTGGATAGATTTGAATACAATAGGAAATGACAAATGATGTAACAAAATAAAAATGAGTAATCGCATACCATTTGTGCACTTCGATGTGCGAATAAAGAATGTAAATCTCGAGAGGTAATGTGGTGTTAACGCTAATAGGAAGAGTGCATCGGCGAGTGCTGTTGCTGCCAACAGAGCATTCGTCCTGAAAACTTCATGAGATTCATTTGTCGACTTTTGTAATAAACCGAGATTAAAAATCAAAGTTGAAATATTTGAGCCAGGTTTCTTCTTCTAATCCATCATATTGTTTAGAGGAACCGTCAAAAATAATTGCAGCTAGTAGAAGCTTAAGTTGAATATTCGACTAGAATTTTATGTGCTAATGATGAATTGAACGAACTCCACTAATGTGTTTAACTAAATCCGCATAAAAGCTGTTTTTCAATTGAAAGAAAAATTCGACTGACTTAACAGTGAGATAAATTACTTGACCAAATCAGTAGGCAAATCAAATTTTTCCAAATTATAAATTTCAAAATTTCAAATTCTTAACTTTCCAAAAAAAACGAATTCCAAATCATCAGGCAAATCAATCGCCCATCTGACCAACAAAGATAAACACTACGAGATTTTCTAAATATTCGAAAACCTTTTACTCCTTGATTATACAATAACAGAGCATCGATTTTCACTTGCTTGTCTATTCACAGTTGCTATTTGAAAAATTGCCCCGCACTAAAAAAAATTTCGACGCTGCTCTAGATTTGCTTATATGATGATTCTGCACCAAAAAAATTTTTGAGAGTGTTTTTTTAGAAGTTTCGGACAACCGCCAATATTTGAGTAATTCCCGATCTGAAGATTACGCGCTGATATGACGTGGAAAAAAAATCGGAGGACTGTCAAAAATTTGTGGAGAGGATGAAAAAACGATTTCCCACAAAGCATGCAAGATGTCAAGAGGCCTCAAGCAAAAGATTAAGACTTCACCTGAGAGGGCTACTGAACGTGGGTATCTTCGAAAAAATTTTCAAAAATAAATAAAAATATGGTCGATTTTGTTACGGTTCGTCTTCATCCGATGGGCAGCAGCCTAGTCTAAGCGTTAACCTTTATGCGACTGACCTGCAAGAAGGACAGGTCGACCTAAAGACTACAGGAGCTAAGAGACCGGAGAGGCATGGGGTGAGAGCAGGTGGAAGCGATATGAAGAGACATTTATTCGTAATGAATGCTCTGTTCATTGAAATAAATAAATAAAGGATTTTGCCAAGGATTTATGTGAAAGTTCACTTTTGAAGGGATTCTTGGAAAGTCACATCTGTTGACATGCCTGCATGAGAAAAAGAGGCAAAATCGCGGTTTTTCTTGAAATTTTTTTCGCTAATAATCGGTAAAAACCGATCGATTTTTTCATTCGAAATCATTCCATTGTTAGCTTTGAACTAATCTATGGCGAAAAAATTTCAAGGAAACGATTCAAACGCTTCTTTCTGAATATGCAAATGAGGGGAAAAGACAGTGTAATGAGGTAACACTTTTCAAGATAGATTTTTAACCTCAAAGTACCCTAGAAAAGACAATTTTCTTGTTCATAGCATAAATGCCAATCATTTGTGTATGTTACCGCAATTTTGTTGAGTGCTCTGCTTGTCTGCGTAGAAATCGCGTTTTTTTTTTTTTTTTCTATTAATGTTCACTTGATTTCTGAGCATCGTACGAAGAAAAATGCCTGTTATTAAAAATCTCGAATAGTTCAACGGGAAGAAAACGCCTAATCTTTTAGGGAAATTTGAAATTTTTTTAACGTTTTGAAATATTTCGCAAATTAAAAAGTGGAAAAAAAATCAATGCTAAGCATATTACTTTAATGAAGGTGACATTAATAATGAGATCTTTACTCAACAAATGAAACCATTAAATGTGAACAAATGAGATATAATCTATAATTCCGGAACAAATGTTTGCTTTTTTCGCAGATTGCATTTTGAAAATGTGAGCAGATGAATTTGAGCATTCCATATTGCTCTTATAGGTCAACCGATTATCCAAATATTCAGTCCAGTTATCAGCAGACATTAAGCAATGCGTTTTTCTCATAAAATGCACCGTTTAGTGGAAATTCAGTAGCAAAAAATTTGTTCCTGAGCCGTATTGTCGTATAAAAAAGTTCTAAAGGCATATTTGTCGTTATACTCACATTTCATCTCATCCAGAAATTTGCGTTTGCAATGGTGTGAATATAAAAGACCGACAAAAGTGCCATCGAGCAAAGTTGAATATTGAAGGGATATAATCTACTTTGCTTTAAACAGTAATAATGAAACATAAATATGGAATCAGTATTGTTTCAAAATTCATATCGCAATAAAGACGGCGATTATAATTTTTAGAATGATGATGTGAATAACAATAATAATAATATAATAATAATAAAAATAATTAATAATAATAGGAAATATACAATGAGGTTTACTTAAAGTTTACATTGCAATAGTGAAATAATATTGTACAACAAAACTTGTTACTAGTTCGCATTGCAATAATAGCGGCTCGCTACCGTACAAGAAGAAGGTTTCAAAAAACCGAAGCTTACCTGCTTCGCATGGTTCTTGATAGGAGAACAATCAGATTGATAGCATTACCAACGAGTCC
This sequence comes from Baylisascaris schroederi, assembly GCA_006503575.1. Taxonomy (NCBI): domain Eukaryota; kingdom Metazoa; phylum Nematoda; class Chromadorea; order Rhabditida; family Ascarididae; genus Baylisascaris; species Baylisascaris schroederi. The sequence continues at coordinate 867,818 of QEWY01002186.1, read as the reverse complement.
TAACGCACATTGTACTAAGAACGAATATTCGCAGAACACCATAATAGACATTAAGAGTAAACTCATATCCATTCCTGAAAAAAAACCCAACAATTACATTTTATCTAATCAGAAGGTAGGAACTCGAAAAGGTGAAAAATGTGGCCTACTACCTATTAATACTGTTAACAATCTACATATCTTTGTTTGTGTTCCACCAGATTTAATATCAACATCAACTAATTAAACCTGCTTCTATTTATTACCGATATAAAAAAATAATGGATTTTCTAGAAGTAGGCATAAAAAAGAATAGTAAAGCTGTGGGAAAATATGAATAGTTAATATTTGTTTTCTACATTTCATACGACATGCACATGTAGTTTATCGAAGTAATTTTCATAGTCCTTGAGGAGTTTCCCGATGACGTTCTATGCAACATTTCCTCTGTCTTCATATCTTCATAGCACAAGAATAGGCTTGCTGAATTCTTTTGAATAGCTGAGGAAACAGGAAACTTTATCTTGTAAGTTAATGCAGCAGTAAACTATGAGTACAAGATACTTCACAAAATTGCTCGTGAACTTTGGAATCAATTGAGCTGCAGAAGGAAACATCTGAACGAATGACCTATTCTCGCCTATTAAAGTTCGCCTTTTTGTTACGGAGAAGGAGCTTAACTTCTGCAGGTGAGGGAGGAATAAACGTCGAAGAATGGTGCTACATGAATTTCGCACTGGAAAAGGTACCTCTACGACCAGTCTGGCGCACCTTTCATCGTCTTGATAGATCAAGAGGTAGCCATCACAAACATTTTCTCACACGAACTGATACACGTCCACACGCACTTAAGTAAACGCCTACACACATATATGCATATCCTTATGCATCTGCGCACGCATACGCACATCTACACATACACTTGCATACACATACACAAATATGCGTACATGCGCACACGTATTCAGGGATTTATAAAAGCGAAGATATGATCTTCGGTTGATAGGAGTGGCAGGATTTGGGAAATCACGAGTAGAACCTTAAACGACAGAGAGATGAGCGTAACAATGCGGAATTGAAGCAATTAAATACATCGATGCTACAATATAATGAAACCAACAGTTACGAAGAGTGCGATATACTTCCGCTTAAGTAATCGAAAAGCTGTAACATTTCACAGAGAGGAGGTACGATAATGACACATTTCATGTACACCTTAAATGACATAAATATGTTGTGAGCACTAATAAGTGGAGAAAATAAATAAGATTGGCAATGGTACAGACATTAACATTGCGAAAACAATGAACGGGAGCTTAGCTACACCATGGTTGACTTTGTCAAAGCATGAATATTTAGAAATCGTCGAAATGTCGAAATAGAAAACGTCGAAATGAAACGAAAAGCCTCACTATAACAGGCATCTCGGTTTTCGTTGACAATACTCCACAGATAAACACTCATTCATAGTTGGGAGGAGGAAATAGATATATTCCGTTCCTCGCTTTCCCTCCATTCCTCCCATTTTTAACTGCTGATACACGGTCCGCCTTCCATAAAAAAAAGCGCCCTTTGCAATTGTGAAGCGCATAGTTTTTTATTCTATACTTTCCTTATACTCGACAATTATTTTGAACAGAAGCATAGATAAGCCGAAACTTTTACAAGTTTAAATCTCGCAAACGCATCTACAAACAACCAACAGACACAGATATACACCGACTCGCTAAGTTTCGACAACTTTCGAATACACCCAATATGATCAGTTCCATGCGAGTTGGTCGATAAAAAAACAAACGCTGCCGCTATTCGCCGTACGGTTCAATGAGTGTATGCGTGAGCTAGGATGGCACCGATTATAACTAGCGATCTACGCTGCTATATGCGAGCATTTTTCAGCTGATATCCTTCACGCACTAACGCACGCAAATCAGTAAAAATTGCTTTAAAATTCTATGTTGTTTCTATTTTCAGCAATTATATTTCAAATGCTCGTAGATTTACTCGCACTCTAATAGTAAATACTTTTAGTCAACATTGGATTGGTCGATGTTACAAAATATTTCTTTTTAAATAATTCCCTCCTTTTTTTTCTCGCCTAAAGTAATTAAATAAATTACCGGAAACTCATCATCAAAATCGATTGTATATCTTGTCGAATATTTAATCATATCGTTAAAATCAATGATTTTCAGCAAAAATTCAATTTCTCACAAAAGGAATTATCGTTTTTGAAATATAAATTCAGTTCTCAAATATTAGAACATATCTGAGAGCTAATAAATAGCGCAAAACAAAATGAGGTCAATTAGAATGACATTTAGAATAAGAGATTAAAATCCGGCGTAATTCATCATCAAAACTTTAATGTTTCCTGCATCAAAACTACTTGACACGCAAAGAGATAGATATATCTATATACGAACAAAAATCCATGCACATAAATTTATACAATCATAAATGCAATTGTAGAAATTTGCAAAAACACAGAGAAACATATTCTGCAAATGCGTTATTAACTTGTGCATCAGAATTCAACAATTGAAAAAAAAAACGCGTCAGAACACCCGACATGATATGCGCTTTTCTTATACATTTATCCAACTAGTTTAATGGATTGCCAAAAAAAGAATCTTAGAGCACTCATATATTTTGGTAAATATGTAAATAGTAAAACATAGACTCATATTTTGACGATCAAAGCTCGTTCACAAATTTTTTGCAAAATAGTCATTCTTCCGGCCTCTATGGTTGAGAAACGCGATCCGATTTATATAAAATGCCTGGAGTGTGTGGCAATTTTGATGCACATCTAAATGTTTACGACGCCGATCGACTAATTTGAAATTGGTATAGTGGGCATGCAAAGCGTTGCAAATATAATCCACTAGATAAGTTAACTATAGTTTCAGTGGTTTCCAAGTAGGAACATTCGATCACAAAGGGATACAAAGATCTTATATGTATAGATGCGATATCAGCATAATGCGTCTTGCAAATGCAAATTTATAAAAAGTGTATCAAAAGTTTATCACAATACGCTACAAAAATCGAAATAATTAATGATTGGTAAGACGGCTGAATACTGAATATATATGCATCAATCTTACGAAGTGGGTGAAGAAATTTGATTCACATCACTTTATAGTGTAATGTTGAGCATTGCACCTAGGGGCTTAAAGTTCATTATCCCAAGCAAAGCTGAGAGGTAGAGGAGGGGGGAAAGGTGGGTGAACAAAAGTGTAAGCAAGGTAGAGAGAGAATTGAAGAAGGAAATGCTAAATTTACGATAATTTATTTGAAAGAGAATGTGTATTTCGTTGTGTGAAATCTTTGCATTTCATCATTTGACGTAAAGCGTTCCGAATGTTTCGCAAAAAGGATTTAATAGGCTTCGAGACCTATAATGTTCATTACTTCTCAGAGCGAATTCCGACATTTTGACAATATGACATTCATTTTTGACAAATGAGCTAGTGAGAGCAGTTACTGTGTGGAGAGGTGATTTCGATTGAGATTAGATCATGACAATTCTAGAAAAAATCACTGACAAATGCAGTGGTAATATCGGTTTTCATACTAAAATAAAGAAATATGCTATGGAATTGTTATTTAGCATCCTTATGGGCAATCATCACTGCTGAAATATCCATCGATGGGAAAAAAAACTGGTCATTTTCCCTTTTTTTGTGCTAAATGTAAACGCAATGGGAATTGAGAAAATGTGCAGAATTAATGATGCTCTGAGTAGTGCTGGCCGCTGTTAGAATCATTAAAAATACACCCGGAACCACAGCAGAATGCCCATCACCCTTCAATTCATCTACTTTCCCCTCTCTCTATGACTAACCGATAATGTGGTACGCGAATTGCTTCCTTGGTGAACAGTGGCATCATGAAAGCATCAAGAAAAAAGAAAACTAACAATAAGGGTAAAACGAGTTTAACAAAGCAGCCGAATTTTATAAGAATTAGAGCGCTCATTGTAGGTGATTCGATTATTGAGAAAGGAATAATGAATCAATAAAATGATAGAAGAACTTTACATATACAGAAAAGTGGTAAAAGAGCTAAAATGATATGCGCTTTTTTTGCAACTCAACTCATAAGACCAATCAAATACATGAATTACTAGCATGTAATAAATACGTCTAATAATTGCATCGTATTTGCATAAAATTGTACACAACAGTTCGGCTATAGATTCTTCTGCAAAATTCGGAATGAAAATGAAAAACCTGATGAGTTGAAGATTTGTTTTTCTTTATTAGCTTAAAATTTTTATTCTGCGATCTACTTGGCATCATGAATAATCGATAAAATAGAGCTAACTAGCAAGTACTTACTAGTGTATTTCAATGCAAAGCAATAAAATATAGCTAAAAATTTTCTCCTCTAAAAGTTATTGTGGCATTTCCTGATGATACGTTATATAAGTGGCAGAATTCATCAGCGATGAATACGAAAGCTAACCGTTAAAAATATTTTCCGCTTATTTTATGCTATGAGTTCTTCATACAAGCTCCACTTCGTTATAGCTTTAGAACTTCAAGGCACACACCACGATCACAATGAACAAGTATAAATATCGATAAAGATATTGAAGAACGTAAATATCATCGAAGAAAAGGGATTTTAGGAAGAATGATGAAGAGGCAGAAATTGAAGAGTTACAGGATTTTCTTCTCACCTTCACCTGGAAAAAATAAATTAAATTATGTTCTGATATTATAAAGATATCAGCAAATTTCTTAGCAGATTACTTTGAAAGAACAACACCCAGATTATCTCATATAAATAATATGATTGTACTATAATCATCGCGGCTGTACAATGAGCGATGGATTAAAGCATAAACAACAGAATGAACTCTTCCTTATCATCTTTCAAGTAATGTCCTTCTCGTACCAGAAGAATGTTCTTTCTGGGCTCATAAAAATTACGTATCAAAGAAGCAATAAATTCTCATCGCAATGCATCAATATTTATTAGAAAATCTGCACATTTTGCGATTGTTATTATTATTATTATTTCAGCGCTTCACCTTTCGTTTCTAACGCCTGAATATTATAGCAACGATACTCCTTACTAACATTCGAATATTGTTTTAGGGCATTCGTTGGAAAAATTTGCTAGAAATAACGTTGAACTCAGATTCAAATTACTTCGATGAACTCTCGATTTGTGTGAATTACAACCAATAGATAAGTGCATTTCTAACAAAAAAATTGGGCAAGATTGACGAAAGTGTCGCAAATGGTTGATACAAGTGAAGTCAACAGTTTTTCATACGAAGTTTTAATAAGATGGCGTTGTTGTGACGGTGAAGAGAATTAACTATTTTAGCAGGTGGGTTCTAACAAATTTTCCAAAGTTTATCGCTTCTCAAGAGTTAGGAAAGATTTTTTGCGCGTTAGGAGGTCCATTTTTCTCAGGAAGAGTTGCTTTCGAATTGTAATAGCGTTGCTGATGAAAAAAAAAACGTTCCTTACGAATAAAGGAATGTTAAATTGGAGAAAGGTAGAGAGGAAACGGACGGGAGTATATCGATGGAACCTGGAAATTTATGAGAACGCACATTCTCAACAATTACGATCAAGGAGAGGGCAGGCTATTTAGAGTGATTATCTTACCCTCAAGTTAATAGTGACATGCTCTACCCAGGAATGTGGGTGGTAATTTGCAACAATACGATAGACATTTTTTTAGCTAAGAAATAGATAAGAAAATGCCTCAAAATTGAAGTTGAATTGAGGTAGCAAATGGCATCGCAATATTTGAGAAATCGAAAAAGGTTAGCATATGATGTAGACTTATGCATTCCAATGCATGTTTTCACGTCGAGATGCATAAATCTTGAGAACGGATTTAGTGGTGCATAATCATTCTCCGAGTTTAACGCAAATGAATAGCGCTAACAGCAATACTTTTAGAACGCATCGCATCCTTCGATGAATTTTGTTGTATGCAAACGATGAAAGAACCTCTTAAACACTATCAAGCTGAAAGTTTAGCAGGCATTCTTAGAAATGGCTACCTTTCAGTGACTTTTTAAGCAGAGATCAATGACCTTAGACAGGATGTCATATTTTATTGCTCCACATATACAACTCTATGTAAATATTTACATACATAAATGGATTCCTCGTAGTCTCAACAACTTCCGTAATCTCTATATGGACATATCTTAAGATTGTAAAGGTTGAAGAACTTCAGCTGAGATTTAAGAGCAACGAAATTTGGTCATCCCTTCTAGCGCGTGAAATTCGAAGTGTAGAGGTTGAACATGTTGTAGAGATTGAACAATAAAGGTCTTAGAGACAGATATTCCACCCGCATTTCGGCAACAATTTAAATTGCGTTCTGCAATCAGCTTTACTTCATGAGCGCAACAGAAATGAAACGAATATTTGTGCAGTTGATGTGAGATATTAAATGTCAATGAGAAATGCCAAATGCAGCAAAGTGAAAACTTCGTCTCATAGATGACCGATTAAAACGATACACAACGTCAGCACTAATCACATCCACTAAACATGCTCTTTACAACTCTCGAACACAACAATTTCAATCATTTCGTTGCGTCACTTTAATCGAATTTTACAATTTGCAATCAACAAATCATCGTTATTGCCAAAACCATCAATGGCATCGATCTTTGCTCAACGATGCATCAATGGGCTCACTCTGAATAGGTGTATTTAGAGGAGGAAAATATTTACTAGAAAATATGTGCCATTGAAAAAGTATTTGCTGATGCTGATGCTCGACAAAGCCAAATAGCTCAACGAAAAAGAAGCTTGTTTGTTTCCTATTCAATTTATCAACAGATCGATCCGTGTTTGATGCCATCTATCACGTTATTGGAACAACGGATTGCTAGATGGCATCACTGCTTTATTCTGCTCTTATATAATCACTATAATTTATGCGAGAAATATTTTGAGCAGATAATATGCATAGCATAAATATATCAACGAAAAAAAAAAGAAAAAATCTGCGTTAATGAATATAACGTCACAATACAAGACGTTCTTGAAGATGACGCTATATGGTTGATTCAGCAATATCGCAGCGATAGCAATGTAATTTCAGCTAATTTTTTCATTAATTGAATTTCGCTTTTTCTCACTTTCGTAATTTCAAACTTATCTCTCATCTTTAGTGATATCTTCGAGATAAATAATGAATATGGATGGCGGAAAAAATTTGCGGATAACCTAAGGTTAATATAAATATTATGAGTGGAAAAACAATGACTGAAGAAATTATTGTTGTTCTTTTTTAAATGCAGTAAAATCTAAGAGTTCAGAAGAGCAACAAATTTAGCTCAAACTAATAAAAGTGAGCAAAGAAAAAAAATTCAATCTTAGAAAGAGCAACAGAACTATGAGCTTTAGAATTAATTTTTTGTTGCATTCTAAATAACAGCTCTAGTGATTTCGATAGCCATTTCCGTGTGTGGACATATTCATTGCAAAATAAATGATATATGCATCTAATTCAATTAAATTACGATCATAATCAGTATCATTGCGTAAAAAGAGATCTAACTAAGTTCTTAGCGCTATTGGTTTTAGATTTTTCACTTAGTTCGCGTTAGATATAAGGGATTATTGAGTAATTGAAATACTCAGCATTAGGTGATATCCGTAATGCAAACGGATAATTTTTTACAGGCATTGAAAATGATTACTTCTGATGAAATATGTTTGGAAAAATCAAACGTAATAAAATACTTCCTGTCTACTGCTATGAATTTATTAACTCAAAGGTGACTACGTGTAGAGTTGCATTGATCGGTGAAGAGAGAGCATAAGCAATTTCCTGAGATTATCGCTGAAATCAAGAAACTTATTGATCGATTAATAATCTCTGATTGCAATTGCATTCTAACACAACATTTGCAGAATTCCATCTAAATACAAAATTCTCGGCGTTAAGAAATGAAACAGATTATTGAAAGAATAGTAATAATAATTTAGGGAAAATCAGTTGAAGGAGGAATAGTATGGAATTTAGGGAATTTAAGGAAAATTTAAGGAAAGGACTGTTAACTTTTTTCTGAAAATGGTTTTTTTAAGGAACTCGAAGTTTTCAAGGAATGGTAGACACTTTTTGAGCAACAATAGACGATATTAGACAATAAAATTAAAAAAAACATCTCAACGGCAAGAAATTTTCAAGAAATAAAAGAAAATTCGAACGAAGCAATTTGAAGCATTTAATTCGAGAAAAATTCGTTGATTTGTGCTAGTGGAGGTAAAAATATTCGAGGAAAATGGTGATGGAAATTCATCATTGCAACAAACATCGCGAGATGGAAGCAATTACGATATCACGTTGAAAAAATATATTGAAACATAAAATGTACTATGCAATCGTTATTTCAAAATTAATCGATATTTTTTGCTTATTCTTAATCACACACTATTTTTCAGGTGTATTCCACAAAGAAAAAAACCCAATTTGCATTTTATTTTCATTTTCTAAATTAATCACAATTTGGCAAATAAAAAATTCCATCCTACGACTTTTACAATAACAATCGATGGTTCCCAAAGAGATGTGCAATGAAAAAAGTGTTCTCTATGTTTTGTGCAGCAGATGCGTTTGGCTTGAATTATCTCTACAAGTGCAGTTAAGAGTGAAGAGAAGCATCAAATGAGGTATGTGGTGATTACTGATTGATTCAATAATGCTGATAAAAGCCAATCTGCCCATCACTGATATCACACATTTCCTAATTATCGTGCTCTGTGACCTCCAAATCTATTGTTAATACGCATACGCTATAGATGAAACTGTGAAATTCTTTTTTTTGTGAATATATGTGACACATATGCAATAGACAGTTACCTTTTGCAACATTCAATTATTTTTTGCAATTTGCAGTTATCTTTTGCAATGGGTATTTGCAATACACATACATATATATCGATATACATATGCATGTTTATAACACAACCATATGTGCAGTCGGAAGAAATCGAAGAAAAATAATTTAAAAAAGACGATTACGCTCAATTATAATAGATGATTAGCTAAATTGTGATAAAGCTTTCCGAATAGAATAATTACGAATTAGTGCTTCACTTTTTCACTAGATTTTGTTAGGGTTTGCCATTGAGCTATCAAACTTTTATTTATCAATTTCATGAAAACCTATTTTTTCGCTAAAGAATTATTGGAAATTGATACACTTACCTCCATGAAATGGTTTTAAAAAGAAAGTCCACTTGAAGGAAATCGAACAAATGAATTTCTCTCAACAAAATCAAAGAAATTCGTGTTTTTTTCGGACGAATACATTGTCACTCTATCGGAAAATCTAGCTATTTTGGAGTGATTTAGATGAGTATTGTGTTTTCGATAATAGAGTGATGAAAGTGAAGACTATTGAAGACAGAAATAATAGGTGAGAAACAATAATAGATATAATGATATAATTTTTTTAGATATAATTTTTCGAAAGATATAATAATGAATTTTTTTAAACATTGCTAAATTATAACTGTAAATAAACAGTATCCATTTTCAATATAAATTCATATATTCACAAACAGTGAATGAGCTTGTCGAACATTCGCTACATACGATATGAAATTCAAACGAATACATATGAGGAAAATTTTATATAGGCAATATGAGGATCTAATTAATACAAATTTAATTGCCATTGAGAAATTATAAATAGAAGTGAAAAATTTCTTATTGAAAGAGTTTCTCCCTAAGAAACATCGCAGTATAAACATTGGCAGATATCGATTTTACGTTTTTTTATCTATGAGTGAAAAATATTATGAAAAATAAATATGTTCTAATTCAAAATTGTTATCAAATCACTCAAAAAATTAGTACCAGTAAATTATCGCTGTGGGAGAAGTAATTTCGTCGAGCAGAAGAAATGAGAGTTGATGAGGAGAATCGCAATGTCAGAAGATTAAAAACCATAACAAAGCTTGAATGGCTCTTGAAATGTGGGTGGGGTGATTTTAGAACGAATTCGACCCCCATTCCGAAAGAAACTTCGAGTTTTTTTTTAGAACAAAGTCTTTAAAAGGCTTATGCTTTTTGAAATAGATGGCAAGTGAACAATTGAGCGTAAGCACAAATAAAAGCCAATTATTCAACAACGACATCTGCAATCCGTTTCATAAGTAAAAGAAACCTTCAAACCATATAGGCGTTCAGAAAATAAACATAGCTCTCTAGCGTCGCCACCACATCCTCAACTATTTAAAAGAATAATATTGCAACAATGCTTTCTACTAATAGAGGGTGTTGAAAGAATGGGCGCATCTGAGGTTATCTTATAATGATGAACTCAGTGATATTTATTCGATCAAAAGACAAAAAGGCAATTTTTGAGAATAACTATTCAGCTAACGGTCCTATAATAAGGAAGGGAACAATGAAACGAAAAGTTCAACTGAATAGTAGAACATGCGTTATCCAAGTGTAATTAATGGTAAAACCGCACTCAGAAGTTCTATCGATCAGTCTATTATTAAAGAAAAAACATTTTGATGTTTTTTCTTTAAAAACAAGAAAAAAAAACATACGTTTTGATCTATTTCCTGCACGAAACAATGCAAAAATCTATGAGATAACATTATTATAAGACATTTGAACAGTACATCGAAATATTGCCGATTTTCAAATATATAAAGCGAATTGGACTTTGATTTCACTCTCGGCCAGTATTAAAGCATAGAATAAAACAGCGACCTTTGTAAGTAAATGAATAAAATGATGGAAACAATATTTGTTGTGGATAATTTTTCGATCCCAGCGATTCACTTCAGTGATATATGTGAACAACAAAATATCATAAAAACAATGCCTAACTACTAAAAAGAAGTTAACATCTATGCAAATGTGCTCTTTTGCATTTAATAAGAACAAATGAAAAGATTGAGCTAATTTTTTTTTTTTTTTTGAGTGCATTTTGCTTTGGACACTTTAGTACGTTCTAATTATCAGCCAAGTGCAAGAAAAAAGTCTTTTTTTAAAATAAAATATTGAAAAAAAATTTATGGAAAATATTATGAAGACATAATAAATCTATACTAATATATTTTGTGCATTTTATTCGATGATCACTTAAATTACGATTTCATCTAATGCTTAATTGTTGATGTTCAGCTAGTCTGTGAAAAAATTTCATCATATATAACTAATTCAACGAAGCTGAGCAATTAGCGTTTTCAAAAACGGAAATCTGGCATTTAAAAATTGATTAATGATACTTAATATTGCCAAGATGATAATATGGCGACAAAATCTATGAATACCGTTGAATTATTGCGATGATTGTGATGAGCGCGAAAACGTTAGGCAAATGAAAAAAAACTTATAAAATTGTTAAAATAAATAATAAAAATCAACTGATCAAAATATGACTTGTTCAAACGTTATATTTGCAAGAGTTCATTGGGAACAAAAAAAAAGCGCAAATTCTCTATGAGGAATTAATATGAGAGGGTTTGTGCAATAATTCCATCAATCTCTGTAGAGCACATTCATTATGAGATTCTCCAACAAAGAAAGCACCATACTACAAAAGAAAGTTTTGTGTAGAAATTCGCATCATTTCTTCACAGAGAATGGAGTCAAATATTCGCACCGAGATTCCATTACCTCTGGTATTCCTGAAATTGCAACATTGCAAACTATCGAATGTTTTTTTTTCCGTCAAAACTTACTGCAGAAAAATTGCTCTTTGACACTTTTTTAATGATATAGTCTCAAAGTTTTTAATAGATGGGCAGCAGAAGATTTCCTAACGTATCTATGTCTGAATAGTTTTTGCTCGAATTGGAGGATGAGAATCGAATTCGTAGGTAATAAATTTCAATGCAACTTGTTACCTGATGCAAAATAATATGAAAAGAAATTGTTTATCATCCGATGGCACATCGGTTTATCGCGAAAGCTCATTTCTTGCAGTCGGAATAGTTAGGAGGGAGAAGGAGAAGGGGAGGAAGTGAAGCGAAGAACAGCAAAGAGTGAAAGTGAGAAAATTCTACCATCTTTAACTACTTTAGAATAGCAAAGTGTGATGGATGATGCCCCCAAAATTACCCAATTATAGTTATAGGTATGAAGAGAACGCGAAGATATCATGCTTTCATGAGATTGCTTATGTCTTATTACTTTCTTACATGGATTCTACCAAAATAAACTCGGACGTGATGCGATTTTTGACTTCACGCCACTCCAGTTTTACTTTGCTCACATTTTCTACCTTGCTCTTTTAGTGCTTTTCATCAAAGCCATCCCTCTCACGTCCTCCAGCTCCTCCTTCAGCACGCTATTTTATAAAACTTCAACAGCGATGTTTATAGCATGTGGAGCACTGAATTACGCAGCTTATCAAAGCCGGGAGGGGGGGGCGGGTGGGGGGCAACACATTCAAAACGGAGGGATACAATATCTCCCCTACCGGAAAGGCGCAAAGATAAAATTCGGCACTAAGAAGCAGAAGACACAAAATATTGCTCGGAAATCATATAAGGATCTTTGATTTCAGATGAGAAAAAATTAGATCTCTTCACAGTCGACAGATATTTTCAAAATGTTGCAACCTTTTCTTCGCTTTATTGTTTCATTTCATTTACATCGAGCATCACCTCAACATTTGTGCACTTACGATTTGCGCAGGATAATTCCCTCTGAAAGACCTTTGAACTGAAAGAGATCATAGCAACGAGAAAAAAGCAATAAAAATGAAAAAAAAATTCATTTGCAAACTTTAGTGCGTTAAAACATTTCTTTTAAAATCGGATTTGCTGCATAGAAATAAATATATGAGATGCTAACTTGCACAGCATTAAATGTTGCAAAAGAAAATACGAATGTTTTGGAAGAATATTAGAGAGATTCTCATAAACAATTGAAAGTGGGAAACTTAATTGTCAGAGGCAACCATTAGCAACGCAAAATAATTTTCGTATAAATGAGCATTTGCTCACAAGTAGTCAATGGTTCAAATGAATAAAGAAATTATCCCATTTAACTATGCCCATTTCTACTTCTGAAACAAACACCATCTTAGGCGGTGACGAATGATAAAAGGTTCAGCAAAGAGAGCTTCGCCGGAGGCGCTCCATTGTGCCATTAGATTATAGCTATGGCATTTCGCTTCAGTATGAACAGTAATACATATTCATAAATCATGTGGTCATCTTGATCGATCGACCGCATTTCATCGATCTAAGGTCAGGTCTGATTTTTTCCATTTTTTTTTTTTGATACCCACAGAAATTTGGTTCAAACTGAACGCTTTCGGTCAGGTAACCGACTAACATCTTTTGCAAGGCGCATCTAAGTTGGACCGAGTATCGGAAGCAAGAGGATGCTTTCCATGAACCTATCAATCACAGCAATAGAAAATGTCAATAAAACACGCAAACGGTCGACATTTGCATGGCACCACAGAAAGTTAAGTTGTATCCAGCAGAGTTGCAAAGCATGTTTGCTTCGGTGGCGACATAGTTTATTCACATGAAATTGAAGTAGATTTGCAACAGAAAAAGATTCTCTTCCATTCGAAATTATGAAGAACTAAAAGAAGTCCATCATCGAAAACTTTGACATCGAGCTAGTTGAATAAAGTGGGAGAAATTTCGATCCAAAATTTTGCAAAATAATTCAAGCGAAACAGATGCCATATTCTATAAGGCGAATGAGAAATTCTTGCCCAGTTTCTCATTAAAAATTTCAACAATATCAGCCTCTTATCGACAGAAAACAAGAGCGTAGGAATTACATGCCCTCAGAAATACAAAAAAAAGATGCCAAGAAAAAGGAGCCACATCTTGAAAGAGATGACCACTATTGTTCTAAGTGCCGACCTAAAGGCAGATGCAAAAAACATCGGAAATTCTTTCATGAGTTTGTTGAGGAAATGTGAAAGAGGAATGAATAAATGAGCAACTCAAACGCTGCGGTAATGAGACACATAAAAACCAGGAAATAATGAAAAGGTTAATGGATCGAGAGGTTAGTTAATCAAATGTGGAAAACTTCGGTAAAATTACTGAGTGACGTCACTGAATGGATAAGTATGTGTCGAATATGCCCGCTGTCTCAACGGACTTCGATTCTGGAAATGGATCCCTTCTCGATGAAGACCAAGTTGTTGAGTATTCGGAGGGCATAAGAAATGGACAAACTAGCTGGATTAGAGCGAGGTTAGTTAGATAAGGCTTGAAAAGATGGTTTCTAAAGTGACAAGATCGACTACAACATATTCAAAAATTGAGTGGAAAGAAAAGCAATAAATACGAGTGCCTTTTTTTGATTAAAGAAGGTGCGCAAAAGGGTTGAGGGAGGAAGACGAAAGGACGTGGGATTACGCTGAAGTTTACATAGCGCATAGATGCTCGGTCGGTAAGCGCGGAGAAACAAAAGCGATACAGTGGGGCAAAAGTGGCGTTCATGAGTTCATGGAAGATTTGGGACAGCTCAAGCGGAAGACATGAATTTCAAACGAACAGAACGATGCAAAAACGACGAGGAGCCGAACCGAGGCAAAACTTCCCTACGTGTTTTGCGACGCAGATAGGCGTGACCGTATAGTTCAATATGGACGCCAGACGATGTATGTCTGTTCTCTGTTCTGAACTAATTTTATCCAACCCTGTTATATAGAAGCATCTCCTTGTCTTGCTATATTGCGTTAAAGTTGATTACCCAGCGAGGAATCAATTCGATTTACCTGGGACCGTCGATTATCCAAATTTCGCAAACCCGACTACCATTAATGATGATGGGTTGATTTTTGAGAAAGGTTGAAGTTTATCTCTGTGGTAGTTATTGCTGTAGGCAGAAATGCCTTGACCTCAGAAAGGCAACGCTGTTAATCACCCTTCTTGCTCTCCTCTTTTGATGAGGTATTCGTTTACTCGGATATCGTAAACAGTGATGAAATACAGTCTTAAGAAAATGCGAAAATGTCTTCGAAATATCATGTTTTTCAAATGCACTGCAAAGGTTTCTTGCTTTTGTTCTGCACGTTCTTTTCTAGGATTGCGCGCTTCTTCTATGTCTAATTACCATTATCTACTCGCATCTGCCGCTCATCAAGGTGTTGTATCATTTCGTCCATGTTTACTTCTTTGCTCTTGTTGGATCCACTTTTATTCTTTGCAGATTGCTAAACTGAGCAACTTATAACTTTTCCATCTCATAGTTTCTCCTGGCACTTGTTTACAAGCTACCCTTTTAGTTTGTTTTTTTGCAAAAGAAATGCTTGCCTCTCATTCGGCTAAAAATATCCCGACGATCAATCTTGCTACGACCATTGTGGCAATGTTGATTTTGCTTTACTTTCAAATAAGCCAACGCCTTCTAATTTGATTACCCATTTGCATTGCTGTTGTGATAGACCTACAGAAAGAACAACGGCACTGACCAAACTATTTGCTGCTAAACATCGGATCATTACTTGCTTTTGTAAGCTACAGGCGCAACCATTGTTTCATAAGAGCGCACAGTTGACCATCCATGAACGGACTCGATGCGCAGCACCTCTTAACCACTCTAAAAAACAATGGGCATTCTTCGTTTGATCTAACTGAGACAAAGTGAGTTTCGGCTGGTTGATGTGATGTATCTGAAGAAAATTCCCACAATGCACAATATTGGTTACGCCTTATATTTTGTATTTGATATGCGAGAAGTCCAGATGCCTTCCGATCCTCAATAATCTTTAGTGTAGATGGCTTCATCGGCTTCGAAGTGGCGGCGGTGGGCAGTATAATGGCAGTCGAACTCCTCTTCCATTTTGACGCCACATATTCTTACGAGATTGTCAGTTAGCAGCATCATCAAGTAGAAAACGGTACGCAATCAGCGTTCCAAGAAGCTTTTGGCTGATGACGAATGACCTGGCCGCGACGTCTGTCGTGACGGGGAATATTGTTGTGATGGAAATACAACGTTTGTCGTGATGGGAAATGGGAAAACCATAGAGTTTATCAATCGCCAGGTTCGCGATGTTGACTGAAGAACAACAATTAGCTACTGATCCACAAAAAGACAGGCCTTCTCAGAAGATCACAGCAAAATGTACAAACCTGGACGCTTTTCAAAAAAAGAAAGCATCAGAATGAACGCAAAGAAATAAGGGTCAAGGGGACAAATTATTTCTAGAAATGCAATGCCACGATCACCTCTGCAGAGGACATTTTTTAATTATAAGCAATATTTTACAATTGACTCAACTGGATGATGTAAGACTTATGAATCACATGCACATACATATGCCAATGCGCATACATGTAAACGCATACGGACGAATTTACACACATAAACGCCCACTCGCAGACCGCGCGAATACATGCACGCACATATACATGTATACATTCATACACGCACATGCAGATTCAGAATACACGTGCATACGCACAAAGCGAATTACAATCACCAAGAAAATCCTGGCACAAGGCAACTGATAATAAAACAGGCGCAGCGGTTGTTGTGTTAGGATATGCGTACATTTACTTTATCCTATCGAATCAAACGGTTTCTTGATTTTTTCTCAGAAAAAAACCAAATAATGGTACTCCAATTGGCATATTATTCTGAGTCAGAAAAATCGTTTTAAATGCCACATGACTTTTCAGAGCGACTTTTCAGCCACGAATTCTATAGCACTTTACAATTTTGTCAAATATTATAGTCGATGATGACTTACGCAGAAAGTTAGGAACTTCAGCGTTTCGATGATTTTACCAGTTGAATTTCACCACCGCAACTTTTATGTCTCATGAGTTGAAACTGAAAAGCAAACTGATAAACACGCATAGATTTGCGGTACTTGGTGCGCACACTGCAAAAATTTGCATAATAGGAAAAATAATAGTGACAAATGAGAGCAAGGTTTTGATGTCCAATGTAGAAATGCTGCGGGCGATGTGCTATAAAATGTTTATCACCAACTAACCCTTGGCAAACAACTTCGAGCAGCAGCTAAAAGTGGTATACGCATATTAAGAAAGCGACTCTTTGATGTGTTTAAGTACGTTACTGAATCGTTATTTTCGAGCTTTTAAAAGTGTTCTACATCAAAGCGACGTAGATGGTTGAGATGTTAGCCTATTAGATATTAAATAAGTGATTAAAAAGCTTGAATATTCAACGTTGAATTTTTAATTGATGACAAAAGTTTAGCATTAATACAACGCGATGAATTGCAATAGAAACGGAATAACAAGAAAAATGCACACATAAGAAAATGTGGCATATATTATGCCTTTAGTAAAT
The DNA here is from genome assembly GCA_006503575.1 of Baylisascaris schroederi. NCBI lineage: Eukaryota > Metazoa > Nematoda > Chromadorea > Rhabditida > Ascarididae > Baylisascaris > Baylisascaris schroederi. Next base: position 850,565 of record QEWY01002186.1, on the reverse strand, counting down.
ATTTTTTTGGTGCAATTCTTCCGAAATATGACTCTAAACTACAAAAATTCAAAAAAAAAACATAAGATCGTTACTATTTTATTTGGCGTTTTATTCATACTATACAATACGAAATTAATCACAATGGAAAATCCTCTCATATCATTGAAAAAAAAATGCAAAATTCATATAGAAGCACAAATGAAGACTATCAAGGTGGCCAAAACCAAATAGATAAACAAGTTAGCCGAAATGTCTATCGTTTCGCATGCCATTCAACAAGTGCAATTGAATCTCCAAATTGTCATCTATAGTGGCACTATTTGAATTTATTCTTGTTATGGAATTCAATTTCTCCACTTACGATTATGAAAATGCAAAAAATTCTCATTTCCTACACAGTTATTGCACTTTTTATGCATCAATAAAGTTCACTCAATATTAAATGCATCATTGCATTTAAAATTTTTCCTTTTCGAGTGCAATTGAACTATATAGAAAATATGTGAAGCTTTTTAAAAAATGAAATTTTTTAAAGTGGATAGCATAGCGAGGCATAAAGTCATCGCTGGCGATGCAGTTGTGAGCGAGTGGATTTCTTCGTCAATGCCAACTCCATAGTCGGAAATTGATCACTAATTGGAGTTTTCTCATGATGAAAAAGACAGCTTCTCTTGAATATTCAGAGATAAACATGGAACAACGCAAGGGAATCCAATTACTACGCAATATTAGTGCAAACAATTTATGTGACTCGACAATGATGGATCGGATGGCAGATTCAAAGGAAATTGGTATAACAGCTCAATCACAACTGCGCGCTCTATCACAACATCAGTCGATGGTTGACTATGGTATTGGCTATGACGTGTAGGCATTCCAAATAAACGTTACTAAAGGGTTTATTAGAACGCGGATGTAATGGAAGTTGCAATTAGAAAGGTCAGTGAGCACTTAAACATCACAGAACAGGGGAATCTTTCACACTCATTTATTCTCTACCTCGCATTCTCTTCTCGATGTTTCGTTGTGCCTGAGTACCTTTAAGTTCAGTCCCTGCCCCAAAATTTGACTCACTCTCTTTTTATTAGGAAATATTTCCATTCACCTCGCCGCTCCTCCTTCCACCTCCCCCCCCTCCCTGAAGATGGAACCTCGCAGCTAATAATGGCAGAGGGAAATTTTTGCATGAGGCACCGTCAAGGACAAGGACGACAGACGAATCCGATGGTTGAAAAATGCAAATGAAAAATATTCGAAGTGAAGGGTTAACGATCAACATCGAAAACAGGTGAATGCCACTAATCTCATACCACTCACCACAAACATAGTGGAAAATATAATAAATTATTTACATAACAGTAAAATTATCAATGCAATCATTTGGTACGATAAACGAGATGGTTCACATAGACCACAAAGCGGTTTATGCACAATTGCAAATTGGCCTTAGCGAAGCATACTTTAATTAGAATATGTATGTGCACATGTCGAGTATGTGTGCATATATATGTGTGTGTACTTACAGATATGTGTATATGCAAGCTTACATGTCCTGTAATCTGAAGTAATGAACTACTGCAGCTAAGAAGACGAGATCTAGTGAGTATGTTTTCCACCTTCTGATGACTTAGTGTACCAATTTTCAGTCAATACATGTAGTTTAAAAAGAATTGGAGATACTCAGATTGTTCGAAAATTTCGTTATCACTAACATTTTACAAATATTCATATGGATTTATAGGATAAGTGAATAGGAAAAATTTTCCTAAGACGCTTGTAGAAGCTGCCGATTCAACATAAATATAGATATACTGTTTGTGTGCGCTTTAATATCTCTAGTTGCTTGGATTATTAGGTAGATTTATTAAAGCACATATCGTAGAAGTTATGCTCACACGCCTTTTCAAATGTTATAAGAATGAGAACGAAAAAAATATTAATCGCATAATAATCGGCTCTAATATGATACAGGAAGTTCATATTCCTCAGAAAAGATCCTCATTATTATGAAATCTAATAATTGAAATGTTGAGAAAAGCTGATATATAAAATGGAAAATTTAATATTTGCAATTTACTTCCGTGAAGCAATTGCCTTTTTTTCCATCGAAAAACAGAATGCTATCAAAGAGCTGAATTTTTGTTTTATGTTTCGGGGGTGAGTTGAAATTAAATGAAATTTGAAATTATATTTGGATTCAATTAGAATAATTTATAAAAGAATTGACTGCATGTGATCAACTTAAAGTCGAAACACATTCAGCATGAAACAACAATACTACAATGCTGAAATATGCTAACGACGATGCTCAACGCTGAACTAGGTGAAAAACGAGCGAAAATTGTAAATGAAGAATTAAGACAAATGCGTATCGCATATAGGACATCACAGAAAGTGAAGAGCGTAAACACAGATTGAATAGATCTTGCAACTTGTGCTATGAATCCAAAAAAAAAGAACTGAAATATTTCCCATAAGGGAAACAAAAATTCCTGGTGGTAACTTTTTACAGCAAAAACATTCCTCTGTTATTGATGAGAGTATATATGTTGCAAATAAATCGATTTCAACTGAAATGAGTACGCTTCAAAAGTAAACAACAATAAAGTCATATATGCACAACGCAAGGAATGAATGCTTCTTCTGAAGTGCATTCAATTGCCGATTTTAGTTATCTAGCATATATACGTTGTCGATTAGCCTAATCTAAGTGCATTTTCATTTGCACCCAAATGGATCGAATTCGCACCATCACTAGGGAAGAAAAAAAAATGAATTGCCCACACTAAGTAGGCTATAAGCACTAAGCATATGCGCGCAAAATTGTTGTGCTTCTAAATTGATATTAACTGCAATCTTAATTTTTGATATATGGAAAAGGCAACTATATGCATATTTCTTTATCAGCTAAACAAGCCAATAAATTGTTCAAATATCTAAGAATTAGTCAAACCTCAAATATAATAAAATTTTCGGGAGAAAATGATAAATTGTGCAAATCGTTGGCTAGAAAAAAAGATTTTCCCAGTTTTTTTTCAGCTGTAGGGTGAAATTATTCTGCAAGTGAAATAATTCAATAAAGTATCATTTACAAAAATCGTAATGAAGCAGCAATATTTTTGGAATATATAGAAAAAAATTTGCAAAAAGATTTCTTCTGTGAATTTCTATGCATTTCTTCTGGAAAAGATCTCACTGAAGTGATGAGCGTAGTGGAAAATCCATCAATTAAAGCAGTAATGTTGATTTTATTCGATTCTTTTCAACGGAATAGATTCCGAGAACATTTTTGGCATAGTTAGAGTGTGCAACATTCACCTCTGTTGCATAACGATTGCGAATTGCCGGCATTCACAATCGCCAAAATGGATGCAATCGTTGGCAAATTAGCATTGTTATAGAATCAACTTTTATTAATCTCCAGAAACATTAGATTTCATCTTCATGCGCTTTTATGAATTTGCACTTGCAAAGCGCGATCGTTTGTTTGCCTGTGCATGCCGGTACGCCTGTGCCTATCGGATGAGTTCGACTCTGATCAGACCCACGAAACTTGGTGCATATACTATACGCTGTAAAATATTAAAGCGTCATGCATTAGAAAAAACGTTTAAATCATTTTGTTATTTCGAAAGCAACTATAAACCCTTAAAGTGGTGCAAAAATTTACACGCATTCACAGTTGGTCGGAATTTCGCTCGAAAACTGTCGACCTGCAAAGAGTGAATTATTATAGGAAATTCGCGAGAGAGGTTAGATCAATTCGAGTATGTGAAGGAAAATGCTCTTTGCAAATTTTACCTTTCCTTGCCAAAAAATGTGTTAGAGGATTAATCTTTCTGTGTTGGTATGTCTGTGGTATTGCCTGGAGGGCTATAAATCATAAAATTCTCTAGTGAAGGCTGTGCATTATAAGGATGCTGTTTAAGAAGCAAAAATAGAAAAGGAATTCAGATACTTTCATGTAAGCGCTGACGATTACCTTGTACTATTTTTAAAAAGAGGAAAAATATGGAGATTATTTATACTATTTAAAAGCAAGCAGTAAAGAGGATATTTGCCTTTGCAGCAGTCTATGCAAAATTTCTAGAAACGATTATAAGCCAAAAGCAACCGCTATGAAATTTAATCGCATTTCGCATAAGATCTATTCAAATTATTCGGCGGCATTTGAATTTTATAACTCCATTGTCTTTTTAGAAGTCGGTCGAACGAAGGCTTAGTAAACAGGTCGTTATCAATCGACGGTGCGGGAAAGGAATAGAGTAAGATTCGTTTATGATTTTGTAAACAGACAAAGCGTTTTCTATAAAGATGAGAGGGATGATTACTTTGCCACGAATAATGGTAGAATGCTATCTTCAGAAGATCTCTTTAAATCGAATGACTTCAAAAGTTGAAGTTGTCGAGTGATTTAAGGGAAGAAAATTTAATATCGAGGAAAATCAAAAATCACTTCATTATTTTAGAGAACGAGCAGTTGAGCAAAATCAAAAATTGATTTTTCGTCATCCATTCTCGATGAAAATTCTTCTTTTGAAGGGCATTGGAACTGATGCTATTCCATTCCGATTTGCATTAAAATTGAATGTCATCAAATTTCTATCAAAAACAGAGACTACTCGAACTTTCCGTTATTTTTTTACTGAGCAGTAAGGTGAAGGGAATGAAGAGTGCATAGTACTCGAGCACTGTGAATAAACTAAGGCAAGGAGATTTACAAGCTGAAGTTGTACTCATAGCTTTTTATCGTACATAAGAAAACTAAGCGATTAATCGAAATATGTATCTCCTTTCCTTCACCGTTTCCTAGCGCAGGCAGTTTCATTGTTAAATTAAGTTCTTCATAGAGCGACCTTATGTACCACATGAAGAGATAATAGTATTAGCATTCAACTGTATTTATGCAATAATTACAATGACTTTAAAAAATGCTTGATGAATTTAAGCTGAATGAGACTGACTAATCGAAATTCCACGCATAAGCGTCCATAGCGATAGTTCTCTGCGTAAACAACGAGTACAAATGATAAGACTTGTTGCCTATTCGTTGAAGTCATCACAAAATGGCTTATAACATAACCTATAAACATAATTCAATAACATCCAGAAACCTATGTTGAATTTAATCATCCATCATGTAATATTATTTGCAAATATTTTGCATCAATTTTATGTCTAAAATTAATATTTCATATTCTTAATACATCAATTCACTACCGAATGCAATAAGAACTATGTTCTAATGGCGTTAATTATTTGTGTTTCTCAGTTTATATTCTGCAAAAATTTTTGCAAGCGAATTGCAAACAAATTGCAACAATAGATATCATTGCAATGAGGACATTAATGCAATGGAAATTAAAACACATTTGCATCATAGTTATCAATAAAACGATTAAAAATACATCTAAAAGAGAACAAATGAAAAATAGCGTCTCAAAAATCACTGAAGTGTATCAACAATAACGATATCCGTCAGCTGCGCACATCTTTACTCTGTATTTACAACATACCATAGAGGTAAACGGTTATAAAATTTTGACAATATGTTAGCATCATTGGGTAGTATTGAATAGTAACCAATATCGCGTATCAGAAGTATTTACTAAAATACTATTCTAAATAACTCTCCCTTATCTCAAACAGACCATAAGAGGCAAACTTATAGCCAAATAAATAAATCAATAAGTGTTTGAACAGCTGACCATACATGTAAACATTTTTTAAGGTCATTGCAATAAGTCAAAAGGGTAGGTACGATTGTAGGATTAGCGACCCACTTAAAAAAGCATTAGCGACGTTGAGTTAAATATTCTAAGGAGTCGATCCTTCAGAACGGACGGATCAAGAGATATCAAGATTTATTTTTTCGATGAAAGGACGGAGCTCAGACTCCTTGGAGAGCGTTTTTAGTGCCACAAAAATCTAATAGCCGAAAGGGCAATTCTTCTGCCTGAGGCAAATCCAATGCATCCTCACCATTTTGATAAGCGAAGAAATAAAGCCACAGCAATTATCGTACACATTCCCACACATATGCAAACATTCATCGATGCATATAGGGGATTTATAAATTGAAGTTTGTCACATAAGATATTCAAAAAGTGCACGCACATTTATTTATCTGAAGCTAACGAATACGAGTTGAAATGAAGCACTTTCCGCATCTCCTTTTTTTGAAGATTGCCAATTGCTATGATAATAAACCAATTTTGCAGCAGAGCGAAAAATTTTTCTCTCGGTCAAATTGCATTCAATTGCAGCATTATTGCAGCATTATCTATGTTGCAATTGCAACATAGCCACACGGCTAACGTCTCTAAATAACCATTTCAATTTTATTAGTTCATTTTTGTTGATCCCACAGCTAGAATAATTCAAACGAAATCCATGTTTTTAAGGGTACATACATATCTCGGTTGAATATTTAGGTTCTTTTTTTTTTTGGTCATTTATAAACCATTCACAGACATAGTAGAAATTGTTGGTGAATAAGGTGATCACAACTGACAAAAGAATGATTAAAATTTTGAGATATTGCATGAAAACCTTCTCACACAACTGTGGAAGTGAGGATTCCACAATGTGAAAATCACAATGCGTAGGCTTTAAATATTCAATAACGACGGAAGTTTAAACGATCCTTCAAGGAACATTGCTACAAGGCTATAAGTACACACCCGTAGGTCTGAGACAATCTCACATATGAGCGGAAAGTTAGGGAGCCAGATCAGTAAAAAGATGAAATTCAAATCTCACAATGTTCTCCAGATGAAAGCCCGCCTGGCACTCCAGTTTCCATCCATCCGCTTTTCAGGAATTGCTTCAAATAGAAGAAATTGGCTGCGAATGGTCGAACTTATGTTATTTTCAAATCCAACAATTACTGTTGTACACATGAATTCAACAAGGATCAATCCTTATTCCTTAAGCGAACATATTTCGGAAGCAAAGCACGTGAGCTACTTGTCACAGTATAGAACGATTACTTGCAAAAATTGTCACATCAAAAATGAACGACCAACATAAACGATCCAACCACGGCAATTTCCCGCATTTGGATCATTTGTGGGCATTTTCGAACGGAAGGAAGGTTGCGAGAGGGGAGCAAATCCCAGGCTCAAAATTTTCTCAGATATGAAACCAGCATCTTCGAAAGTACAACAGTAACAATTTTCTTTCAGTTCAAAGCACTCCTAAGCCAATCATTTTTTTGCTTGAAATTGCGATTCGATGCTGGATGAGAGAAAGTAGAGAACTACAGAGAAAAGAAAAAGAATTGCAATAACGTTATTATTATCTTCCACCATATCTGGAAAATTCCGTATTGCATTAATAGGTGCCAATCCTCTCTTCTCCACCCTCTAAATCTGGAGAGAGCCACTACCTTCACAATAATCTCGTGCCGGGTGGATGTGGGATTTTATTTTGCACAATGTGAATGATGAGTTTATTTCATAGGAGCAAGAAAAGTTATGCGAGAACTACTATTAATAGACAAATAGAAAAGAGCGATAGCTGGCTTGCGCAAAGTTTATTGTCATTCTTCCCAGCCGGAGAGGAATTGCTAACAAGAGGGTGGTAAAGCTTTTTGGTTCAGAGCCAAATGATAACCAAACGAATGTAGTCAACAATTTATTTGCGGAAGCCTTTCCTTTTACAACCGCAACACGATAATTGAAATTTCCGTTGCAATTTAACAACTCCATCTTTGCGACGCAACGCGAAAGTTTTCTTTCCCTCAAAATTTCGATTTTTTTTTCCAAATAATTTTCTTCACTGCTAGATTCAACTTTTCACTATGTAGTTATTCATAGATTCTGTTTATAACATCACCTTTTAACGCACAAATAATCGCGTACTTGAGAAAATAATCGCGCATTTTCTACATCTGTGAAAGAGTTCAAAGAAAGCAACTCTACTTGAAAATTTTAGATACACTTTGATTGTCAAAAATTTTTATATATCTCAACGAGATGAAACTAAGAAAAAATATGGCATGAAGTATTAAAGCCAGCATCTATAGGTAAAGGATCGAAAATGTCGAACTCATTAATATTCATCCATCGAGTTCTCAACATTTTGAAACATCAAATTTTTGATGAAATTTGAAATTTATGGAGCTAACCAACGAGAATATCATTTTAAGTTAAGAAAATCGTCATCCTATTTTTTTTTCACGGGAAGCCGAAAAGGTGCAGTGACCGATTTCCTCATTTGAATTGCAGATATTCTCTAGCAAGTGTTAATGATGAGAATGCTAAATATCCGACGCGGAAATCGCACATTGTTAAAATTGCCCGTGGAACTTCGTAGAAAATTCCCCTTGTAAAATTTCAAAATTACAAAAAAAAGGATTGTAGGATTTTTTTTTTGCAAAAATTTTGCAAAAAATTTTTTTTCATTGACACCAAAAAATCCTTCATTAACACCAAAAAATTGCAAAAATTATCGCAAAATTACCGAAACTTCCTAAGCATAAAGGAAACTAACCAGTGAAAATCGAAAAATCAATTGCAGTTGATGGTGAGGAGTTAGAATAATTTTCATGGCGAATGGGAATAAAACTTTTGCAGATAGAGTGATTGATGCACACAGATGAAGTATAATCACACTGTTTTTTTTTGCATTGAATGATATCGAAGTGAATCGCTGAAGAGTTGTTGCAATTTGAAGGTAATATTATTTCTCCTTTTTTTGGGAAAAAAAACGTTCAAATGAAATATCTACGTAACGGAAACATAGAAATTTGCAACTCTCAATGAAATCAACAACCATATTCTTCAAAAAAAAGCGGAATGAGTTGAAGTTTTCTTAAGTAGGCTTCGTTGCGCGGCAATTCTTATAGGAATGCTGCTAAAGAACGATACGTCATTCAGTGGGATGATGATGATGAATTGTTTCCAATGATGAGAAGATATATTCCTGTATACTCAATGAGTCGAGGAAAAGCAGCAAAAGAATCACGCATTCCATCGAAAAGCACACCCTATTATTAGTTATCGGAAATTCCATGTAAACCATCTTTCAAAAGTGCTGCTTTATTGTGAATGCTATTGCAGAAATTTACGCAATATTACAAGGCTACCTTCCGCGCCAAATACCTCGTGTTTATGTGCACACAGGTTATCTGAAAGATGGTTTCGGATCATGATACCACCTATTATTAAGAAGAAAGAAATTCATCACGTTTAAGTGGGAAGGCTCACACGATACACTGTTTGCCATCAGCAAGCATATATGAACCTTTTCACTGAAAGTGGGGAGTGGATGGGCTAAGGGAGGTGAGTGTTCTACCTTCTACTCTAGGCGCCAAATTAGAAGGAGATGCATAAGGGAATTAAGTACATTCCTTTCACTTCAAAACAACGTTGATAGAATTAGTGGGCATTCTACTAAATTTTGTACAAGTTTTCTTCGAATCTTTTCAATGACAAAAATTCTGCAAAAAAATGTGAGCCCTTTGGAGAGAAATAATGGATGGGAAGATAGAAAAAGTTGCTGCTACCACAAAAAAGAGAGAATTTCTACCAAATTAATAGGTTAATCGAAGAACTTCAAAGTTAGCATAATGATCACCGTGTAAGTGTAAGAAATTGTCAAAAAACTTAATTCTATCAGAGATATACATTTTGGCATTCCTCTCATAAAGAAGCTAGGATCATAAGCTTTCAGCAAGTATTTACCAATTCGCACTGAGCGTTTATATTCTATTTCCTCTAACCGTATTTATCAACCATATTATGGAAGCATTTTTCTCTAAGCCGAGTAGCAAAAAGTGAAAATAAAGCCAACGCAAAACGAACATAAATTTTCAACATATCTAGGCATCTATAATTTCATCCAAAATTCATTCGTCGAGTCGAATTTAAGAGGAAGAGACAGCCCTATCGTGGCGATTCACTGCCCGAGGTTTAGCATCTCTCAAGTTAAAGAGATAGATACACATATAAACAAAAATCCATTCAAGAAAAATGCACAAAATGGCAGAGTAACAAATAGACCAGTCGACGTTATGAATGCAACAGTGCAGAAATACGGACATGGCATTACTTCAGTGAGGATTTATTCGATAATGTGTAGAACGGCATTACTAGTCCGCCATACCGTCTAATATATTCGATCAATAAGCGATACAAGGAGAGTGAAAGTAATGTGTAGATCAATAACGAGCGAATGTAGAACATGTGTTCTCAGAGATCACAAATTTGTCGAGAAGGAGCTCGTTTGCTATCGTCGTCGTTGAAAAGCCGCTTGCCAACGAGCTTCTTCCCAATCAGTAATACCTATAAAAGTCGTTTATATTTAGAGAACAGTGAAAAAAACCTTTCAGGCGTTGTCTTTTTATTGCAGTAGATATTTCCCTTTCGAGAAAAAAACTCGAATTGACAGATAATATTTTAAACGCCTCAAAAAATTCATTTCCTGAAACGTTAGAAGTGATTCTGCAATATGACCGAGAACCTTTAATAATTGAACTTTTGAAGAAACCTGATCAGCATGTCGTGCCACTAAAAGTCGTTGTCGTTCCCTGGCTCGTCTCAGTCGACGTGACTCAAAAGCAGATTTCAAAACGACGAAAACGAATGAGTTAGTTGCCGAATTTAGCAGTACAAGTAATGTCGCTATTCTGGGAAGAAGATGAGTTGTAGGCTGAACGACGAGTGAGGGTAATCCAGTGTTTACAGATGACCATATGGGTAATCCAGAAGGCTGCCAAATTTCTAGCAATGTTGGCCAGCATCGAAGCACCATAAATTTGCCCAGTAGAAGAATCGAAATCGTCTGGAAACAACTTATCACTTAGGAAAGATATTCATTGAAAGCTTTGAGGACTGTTTTCTTGGGAGGGGGAGGGGAATTTCTTTCACATAGCCTGAAAAAGAGGGTAATTTCAGGGCCAAAGAAGCTACCTATAGTGTCGAAGAAACGATGAAGCCATCATTAGCTGACAAGCATCATTTCTCAAAACATCGGGACAGCATATTTTGAGGGAAATCTGATAAGGTTTCATATACGATCACTATACGACCTTAAATAAACCCTTCCTCTCCATCATGGAATCTTACATTGACCTGTGTTCACATTTCAGGAATCTTTCACTTAGAAGTGAAGGAAACTTTAGTCATTTCTAGAAATTATAGTCCCAACGAAATCACTTTTGAAAATTTTTAGACTGTTTATAACCCTCAAGAGCTTTATTTGAGCTTAGCTACGGGAGTGGGAAGTTTGAAAACTTTTTAATATCTCTGTGACTATAACAATATATCAGTGAGTCATCATTGCTATTGATTGGAAGGTTTTTAGGTCCCGATGCAGCCTTGTTATGTTGACGAAGGAATCACCAAATTTTTGCAACCTTATTGGATGGAAATTTTTCACATGGGCATCGCGTATACAATATGTTTAGGCCATTTTGTTGGCACAAATAACATCTGTGCATTTGAAAGCTCGAGGCCTTCAAAGATTTTCGAATACAGAATATGTATAATACCGAATCACGGCGAAATTGTTTGCATGTGTGATATCACCCCTAGTGGTTGTTGCAATCTTTTACTATGGATCATGTCTATTAATTTCGACTTTTTGAGCAAAGCCAACGACTGAGAAACTCATCAGTGAAAGATGTTGTTAGGCAAGTATTCATAATTTATCATGAGCGTAATATCGTTTAAAAGAAGTTCACCAAATTTTTGCACTTTTAAGGATATACAACAAAGTGCATTTTTTGATGTAATAGAATTGGAGAAAAATTGCATGCCATGAATAGTTCTTATTAAATTTTCAAAAGTTTTCGTTCTAACAATTCAAACTTCCATCAAGCCTTCTTGTATGAGTGAAAGAAATCACTATCATACTCAATGCTAAAAATGCCCGCCGAGCTAGAATGCCTAGCCTAGATACTCTTCCACTTTCTGCGTGAAAATTAGCGTGTCACAACCACCGCCCCCTCACCAGTTCGCCAGATCCTGATTATACCATAATCAGATATACTAATTCATAGAGTCGATGCACGGAATTCTTGCACTAACGTGGCAGTGCTGTTGAAATCTCACAATGCGTTCGTTCATCAACGAGATGGCAATGCTATCTGGGAGAATGCATCAGACGTTGTGACCTAAAGAACTTCTTCCAACGAGACAACTATTGTGAGTGCTTCTGATTAGGAATATGTAGAAAAGATTATATTTCAACAATTAAATGTTGCCATTAAGAACAGCTGAAAGCTTGATTTTTCACTTATAAGCGAGACACTACATAAATAGATATATCAGATTCTTAATAGCAGCGCAGTTACAAGATGAAATGAACTGCACTATATAGCAACAATCAAAAATAGTGTTTCTCAAATATTTAGTCAGTTAAATGAATAACCTGTAGGGAGCATGCTTTCTCTCGATCAGAATCACGTAATGAGAATAATTTCTGCTCGAGTAATATTATGGAACGTCTTTGAAGTGATCTCCTATATTCGCTTAACGTTGCAAATGTCAACGGAGCAATAATAATAAACGGTCCAAATGTTTTCAACAATGTCATCAAGAGTAATCGAAATGCATATCTATATAATGGATCTTGTAGAATTTCCGTTTCTTCCACCTGAAATTTATTTCCTTCAAAAAGTAATATCATATAGACGAATTTTTCAACTTAGGTGAATAGTGGGTTATCGCTTTTTTTTTTACTTTTGACAAAACAAAAAATCAAATCATTCGTTGTTTAAAAAACAAGATCGCAATTTTTTAATGCGTAAACATGTCGCTGAAAATTCATTGAGGACATTCTAGTTGGTAATTAACGATCACATGGTACTGAGGAGTGGAAAAGGAAGTGTAGGATAGATAAAGCCAGGGGATATCTTGTAAATGAGCCAATATCAGTGTTCCCATGAGAAAACCAATGATCATGATCCTATGCTAGATTAATTGAAGAACGAAGACAGTTGAGATTCTGAAGTTAACTCATATCTCTGTAACGATGCAATGAAGTGTATATATGATTCAACATCGCATGACTCATTGTATTTATAAAAACTATGGCAAAAACAATAAATTACCCAGAGTATCATATGGCGAAAGTTCTTTCCATTGCCACGAGAATGTTCTTTAGGTTTTGTTGCCTTTTCTATTTCTCTTGCAATGTTTTGGACGCATAATGTTCTCTTCAGCATTTTTTATATCTTATCAGTTACGCATCCCGAATCGTTCTAGTGGGTTGCCAATTTGAACCGTACAACTAAGTTGTGTATTTCAAATCACGTACCTGAAACGTGTATTTGGAATCACGTAGGCAGGGGACCGTTCGATATTCGAACGATGCGGGTATGCTGACAATTGCTGCAAAAAGGACGATGAGGAGTGGAATACGTGCCATCGAAATTGCTGATCGGATATTTGAGGATCGGCGACGTCGTTTTCGAATCGACGACTTATCGCCACTACCAAATGAATTCCACGGACGTGTTACCGCAACGAAGCGACGAGCCGTAACTTCGATAAGCATCCAGGTCTGGAAAAAAAAAGCAATATTCAGTTTTTACGGTTTTTGGGGGCGTCAATTGTCACTCGATGAATGAAATCTCTTTTTTCTCCACTCAAAGATTCTTCTCAATGTCAGTTCTTGTAAAAATTTTTTTTCAGATCACAGGCGAGAATTCTTATACTGATAAAAAAAAGAGCATTTTATACATATACTGCTTCTCGTTCTAATCATTTGATTATAAATGAGTGAAATTTTTTGAAGTTGAAAATGGCTCTATTTTAGAAATTCTGAAAGGGTTGAGCCATATTTTGTAGAAATATTAGTAATCGGATTTTAGCACAGAGTTTGAGAATTGAAATGCAGTAGTTATTTGGGGAAGAATAAAAAAATATATATAATCTATGGCAAGCGTTGTGGGTTATATTTTCTATATGACGCCATACGCCTTTACAGTCGATTATTATACCAAAAAAAAAGCCGTCAGACAATTGGTACATTGTTTTTTGTTAGCGTTACACTATAACTTATGAATGTCTTTTTTTTACATCAGCGGACATTTCTATATTGCGGCAATCAAGTTAAATGAAGCAAAAACAGGTGCAATCCTCAAAAAATTACAACCCGTAATTGCAATCATTTTTAACGCTATCCTCTAAAGTAGGCATAACTGAGGCATTCACCTGTTAGATGATTGACTTCATGGATGCACAAATCACCTCACAAGCGATTGCTTTGTGTTATATGATCACGAATGAGCATTGTGGTGGTTTATTTGTTTATATAATACCTTTAATTTAACTATTTGCATATTCAATGATCAACTCTTAGGAAACTAAATCGACGTCGTAATGCATATAATTTCATAGATACAACTGTAAACAATTAGAAGTCTGCAGTGTGGAGAATCGAGGCTAATCTATAAATTGGATAGGCTGAAATTGAGTTATTTTATGGAAAGTTTGTTTTTTATTATAACATGTCAAATTCAAATATGAGGAACTAAAATATTCGATCGCTCATTAAAAAAAGCTATTGCCATCGTATAGCTAACTAACTCCTCTACAACGATGCATTTCCTTCTTAAGAGCAACTTTTTCGTTGGTGATGCTAAGTCCGTTTTTCTTTAGCCATCACTTTATCGTCCATTAGACGAGAAGTAATTTGAGGGATAATCGATGGACATTTCACCACCTCTTGTGTAAAGTTCACTTCAAGAATATCTGCAAATACTTTAGGAACCTCTTGTAGATGCGGTGGATAGCATTGTTCTATGCTTCTTTTAACAGCGCTTGTTCTCTCTAAACGAACACAAACATCAAGGCGAAAGTTTTCATAATACGCTATGACCATGATCGCTGAATAAGTCATTGAGACCTCTCGTCGAACAAGTTTTTAAGGAACAAAATATAATTTATTCATAATCTAGGTAGTAAGCCAAAAACTTAACTCAAGCCTTCGTATAGGTGAGATTTAGTTCCTCTACAGGCTTAGAGATACTAAATCATAGTTTGGTTGCAAACACGTTTTTTATATTTAGTGATCCTGAAAATAAAAGCAGAAATTTGGTAAACGTGGAACGCCTATATCTTTCTTATATGCCTCTATTGGTTCACACAAGTTTTAATGCTAGCTGGTCGGATCTTCGCATTTTACACACGGATCCAAAAGGAGAGGGTTCGAATCAGGCAGCGCTATCTTTTAATCTTTTTATTATTTCAAATTTTCATATCAATGCCACTGTACTTGAATGAACGGTCAATATGTAATAAATAGCAATTTTTTTACTTTCAATTTTTCAATCGGAAAGTCAAAGAGGTTATTCATATTGATGCAATCAATTTGCAAATAAATCAGTGGAATGCTCGCTTGGCTCCTTTATTCTTTCGTTAGTTTAATGCACTTCTTAGAATAGTTTTTGGCATCTACATTTAAAGAGTTATTTTGGCGTATCATCTCAATTTGCTACAATTCATTTATTGAATAGATTAATTTTTACTAGATATGAAAAAAATATGAAATGGAATGATAAACAAAGTCAAACGAATAGTGATGTATTGAAACGAGTGGGGAAGTCCTTCATTTTTTCTCGAAACTCTTACCTTTTCCTGTATTTCCTTAACATAGAATGTGTACTTCCGTCTCGATAAAGTTAGATACGTGCAAATGATAGCGTTTCGCTAAAAGATCGAAAAAACTTCACGCTGATAGGCACATAATGTGAGTGCAATTAATGCAATTAGGGTTTTACTGCAATGTTCGCAATTTGTGCAACTCAAAGAGCTATCAATCCATGAAATTGCATTCGTTTTCACAATTATCCTTTAATAACTATTAAGATAAACGCTCATTTCTGTATAGAATGAATAAATTATTTTTGGTACTTTGTGAAATTCAATGTCATGCTATATCAGTATAATTGATATAAACTACAAATGAATAGAAGTTCACTTTTCAGATCGCATATGAGAATGCTAGATGGTATGTTTAAAGAAAGCTTCTAAAGATCACTGAATTCACGAGGCGGATATTTTAGACAATTAGGCGGTGATGGGGTGATTTGGAAGATATGACCTTATTTTTTCAATCGAGATCAAAATCTTTCAATAAAAACAAGCACCTTAGCTTGTTTGATGAAATCAAAAATGGTGAATATAGAGCAACAAAAATCCATTGTAATTTTCCGATCAAAAATTGCCTAATCGATGAAAACTGGGGTAATCTCTTAAAAAGAATACTGTCAATAGATGATGCTGCATGTAGAAAAATCCGAACGTCGAAGAGAACATTTTACCGAATGTTTCATCTATGACCTATCGTTACGAGATGCCTGCAGTTTGTCGACATATAATATCGCCCATTAACAAGTATTTTCATTATCTCTCCCCCCTCATACGTTGTGCTGCTTATGGAAGGATCGTTTCAACAGTTGAAGAGTGATATTCTTGAAGATATGAATCTCAATCGAAAAGGTGGATAAATCCACCAATGGAAACTTTAAAGGTCATTTGTAAAATCTCCTTAATAAACTATTCTTTTTTACTATAGGAAATGCAGCAGAATGATAGATATCGATCAAAAGGATTTCTAAATCTAGCAAGTGATAAGATATCGGCAAAAATATGACAAAAAATTAAAAAGTGAGTGAGATTGAAATTTCACGTCACAATTATAGTGCCTTTTGAAATTCGAGAATCAGTTTCAACATTTTACTGAGGAAGTGTCTAATACTTCCTCGTTTTCATAGAATATTTTATTATTATGGATGGTGATAGGATTTATGACTAGTTGCTAGAGTAACTCATGTTGAATTTAAAGGCGCAATCATCTGCAGTCTCTCAGAAAGGCATTCGATACCATTCTACTTATGCCTCAAGTCATGCGATTTGCTCGTTTATAAAATTTAAGTCCTATATTTATTTGTGACAGCCATTGCATTCCTTCAACGAAACTGATATTTACGACTTGTCGAATTTATGAGTGAATCTGGGATTCATATACATTTCATATCTTAAATTGTTGAATTGCTAGCTCAACCATGTATATATACAAGAAAATTTGATTCATCATGGTTTTGGAGCGCAGAGTGAATAAATAAATACGAAGTTCCATGCTATCTGAATAGACCGCTTTTTATGCTTGCATTGCATTTTGTAAGGCGAAGAGATTCGTGAATATTCTATATTAAAGAAAGGTGCCCTCACAACATAGATTCACCACCGATCAAATATGCCAAATCTCAGTTGGAAATTTTTAAAGTCAACGCCATGAGCGAAAAAAAAACAATCGCTGTAAAAATTTCATTAATTTTTTTTGGTTATTAGTGCAACCGGCAGGTTCAATCATCGCCACTGTGGAAAACTCTTTCATCGCAGCCGCCCGAACACTTAATCCTCAAAATTAGAATGCACGCATTCTTCCAAGCTTGGCTTCTAAAGCGCCAAATGGACTGGCACAAATCGCGTCTGTAATTCTTCTCATCGTACCAGCCGTTTCATAAATTGTTGGTAAATAATTAAGCGCACGCAACAGCGCACTTATATCTCCCCAGAATGGATCGCTCGTAAAAATCATCTGCAAATGAATCATTCTTCTATTTTTCCTGTGTCACGAACGATTTAAAAATGCCACTTCATACGCAAATTCTTAGGTGCTCTTAATTACGTTTTCAAAATTCCCCCGAGCGATGCCGGTCTTGGCAAAGGGTCTACTCAATGACATCCATGACATCTTCCCATGGCACCTTCAGTACGTCCCAATTTGATAGCACCCAGCAATGAATATTAGCCGAGGAAATCACATGCTCCCACCGCAGTTATGTATGAGAAGACGACAAGTCCATTGAGCGAAGCTGCAAGGCTATTGAACTGCTCCAAATCCGAATACAGCAGCCTAGCATTGGAGGCGAGTGAATGATGGACGAACGAAGTAACCAATAGCGCTATATCCCAAATAGCGAGTGAAGTAAGCGAAACAACCATCGAACTGTTGATATGTGTCTTGAGCAGAACCAGTGTACTGTAAGTGTTGCCAATGACGCCCACCAATACGACCGCCGTTGTGATTGGCCCATCAACAGTGTCCGCTAAAACGCTTACCTCAGCGTTCGTACAGTTTGGAAAATGACCAATGTTTGCCATTCAACTGCAAAAAAAAAGAAAACTTCCCGACACAATGAAGTTATAGCCATCAAGTTGACGGAGTACGCCTTTTGCTTTGATGCTTTGATTTCATTTGTAGAAAGCAAGGTATAAAGTGACCTATGAAAACAAATATGACCGTCCAGAGGTGAAATCGAAGCAAAATCTCTCCTGTTTTTTCTTTATAGCAGTTGAAAGTGAAACATTCCCATCAGATTAGTGAATATTATCGGAAAAAATATTTGGAAGGTTACAAACTCTTTTCCTTCGATTGTTATGACTTTAAGTGTGTAAAAAAAGGAAAATTTCTGTTTACTTCTCAAAGCAAAATACAATTAGAGAATTGATTTTCGTTCGCAGACTAATCAATTTGAATAAATAAATGTCCCAAAAATAAAGATGAAAACGTTTACTGCTGAAGACTTGACGTAAATCTACTTAGAAACGAAGTGATGAGAATAATAGTACATCACTTTAATAAATTGAAGCCATATTAACTTAACTCATAACTAAATGAAACACTTCAATTTATTATAAACTCAAAAAGCAATTAATACAAGCATAAATATTGATACCGCAAAGAACGGTCGAACGTTTTTTGTGAATGCTGCGAAATCATTACCTTCAAATCATTTACGAATTCAACGCAAATTCATTCCATTTAGCAATGCTATTTTCTAGCAATATAAACTTTAAAATGTCAGATCACTGCATATGAGTTCTCAAGCGATATTTGAGATAAACGCTTTCACAAATGATAAAATTGATTCCAAACATGGATTTATGAGTGAACATTAAGATATAACTGAAATATACTATTAAACGAAGAGCGCACAGCAAAATCTTAGACACATTGTTGTCCAAGAGAACAAACATAAGAAGAGAGAAATAAATTTTGCTAATTAGATCAATAAGCGCATTAAAGTGTAAGCAACTTTGTTAGAATTGAATACTTCGCGAAGCATTACTCAGTGTCCATCTCAAATACTTTTCATAGTCAATGAAGCAACTACCGTTATTGATGCATATACTATAGCCTTTTTTTAGTTTCTATTCAGAAAATTGCTTTGATATGCCATACAGATGAACAAGAAAATGTGAGAGAATCTTATATGTTTTTTTATGAACTGTGGAGAGCTCAAATCGAGACTGATAAGCTGAAGATGTATATTTCTCAAAAATTTTCATCAAATCAATCGCATGTTGGAATGTTAATCTGCGAAACTGTCGCGATTCTGAGTTGAATTTTCAAAAGATTTCAATAGGAATTGTCTTCTTTCAATGATTTTTTACACCCATTTGAGTGCGTTCGGGTTTGTCTTGTGGGAATGGACTTCTTCATGAAATTGATGTGTCTTTATAGTTTCGGAACTCGTCTCATAAAATTTTAAAATCTAGGCACAAATGTTAGAAATATTATGAGAGTGTTATAAACACTATGATTGGTAATATAGCTTGTAGCATGTTTGTGTGGGGCAGAACTTGGTAATTGAATAGAAGAGATTAGAGGGAGGAATGATAGTCACAACTTAAGAACCAGACTCACTGAAAGCGTGGAAGCGGAACATTCGCTCGTCAGTTTCTTTGGTGGAAGGAAGGCGAGTAACAACCTTCATGATTTCCTGTTTTTGGTCTGCTTTTCGTTATTACGGATTGATGAGCGATTTCCTCCTCTCCGAAGGTAATTTTTCAGGCATTTCGGATATGTCCTAAGCGCGAAGATCAAGAAACCTCACAAGGATACACTGCAATAAGCAATGCCAAAGTACTGCTGAATGTTATCAGTTACAAACAGCGATGAGGGTTCACTGTGGTGCTGCAAAAATTGGTAGTGACTATATGTTAGGAGAAACTTGCTTATCCGTCTAACTATACTGATAACAGTTTTCAAAGACACTCGAAAAAGTGACCAGGTTTCGCTGGCGCTGCACCTGCTCAATGACTCTTGTCATCTTTTCTGCAGACAACTTTTGTCGAGAAAGCTGAAAGCTTTATTCTTTGAAACTGTCCAACAAAAGACCATAACGAAAAAAGGAGGACAGAAGTGAAATATGAGAGTGCTAGATAATTGGAAAGTTGCGGTGGCAAATAAAATTCCACCCCTACCTCCTCCATCCCACACACGAAATTGGAGATGAGGTTACCGATGTCTGTATAAAAAGCGATCTGGCTCGAACGTGCGTAAAACGAAGCACTCCCCAGCGCTCTGTTTTATCAGCGCTCTTTTGATCTGCATAAGCGTTAATTTTATGCCTTGAGAATGAGAGAAAAAATCAGTGCTTTCTATTTTGCAATTCCTCAAGTCCTTCAGAGACAAGCTTTTCTCCGGTTCTTCCGATAGGAAGCTCTGGTTATGACTACGGTCAGCAAACTTGCGCAAGTCAAGGAAGAAACAACTAGGCGGATCAAAAAACTAAGCAAGCTCAAGCAGAATAAAACAACCCAGAATAAACAAATAACAATAACAGTGATGATAGTGATGATGGAAAAATTCACATTCAAGGAAGAAGGCTTGAGCAAGCAAGAAATTTTTATATGCATCCAACTAGCCACAAAACACTTCCAGAGAGTGCAGAACTTTTCGCAATGCAGGTGATGTTAGGTACCACAAAGCTCTCGCTGGTGAGTATTTGTCAGCTGTTCAGGTTTCTATACAAATTGCGCATTCCATCTGAAACCTTATAAGTTTGTGAGGGATAGAAAGCGTTAATGACCATGCACCAGAGTTGATGCGCAGCTAGTCGGAAGGCGAATGCTCAAACCGCAAGTAGCTAGGGCAAAGGCGGCCGGAGCCTAAGTGATCGTGCAAGCTCATACTCACTCCTCTAGCCCTCTATTCGCATACCTCCGACAACCGTTCACCATCTCATACTTTGTCCCGCAATCGAGTTTACTTCCTCGCAGTTGATCCTAATTTACCGACAACACCTCTTCTGTTTAAGAACTTCTATTGAACCTCACAATCGCTCTGTTTGTCTCAAAACTACAATCCGCTCCCAACTCCACCCTTCTTCAATTCCTTATTCATCAACAACTGATTATCTTCAAAGCTCGTGTGTACCGCTTCGCATTAAGTGCCACAACCACTTTACTACTTCGCAGCCCTTTTCTCCACAAAACAGCCCGCTGTTCACCACCGTACGCTATATCCCACAAGAAACCAATAACCCGCTCAACTCATCGGCTATTACGTAATAAAACCTCACGACGGTGCATAACACATCATTTACAATTATCAATCAGGATTTGGAAAAATCATCAACTCCACCCTTCTTCAATTCCTTATTCATCAACAACTGATTATCTTCAAAGCTCGTGTGTACCGCTTCGCATTAAGTGCCACAACCACTTTACTACTTCGCAGCCCTTTTCTCCACAAAACAGCCCGCTGTTCACCACCGTACGCTATATCCCACAAGAAACCAATAACCCGCTCAACTCATCGGCTATTACGTAATAAAACCTCACGACGGTGCATAACACATCATTTACAATTATCAATCAGGATTTGGAAAAATCATCAAAATCCATAGAGGATACTTTTTTAAGGGCGGAGTTCAACACACTACATTTCTTTTCCTGTCGTAATCTCATAAGAACCAAGTTGAAATTAACTACTAAAAAAACTCTTGCAACTTTTTATGACCGTGAACCGACGACAAGAAATACTGGGAAAATCGGGATTTGATCTCCTGTTATTCCCATATGCTACTGAACTATGAATATTGTACGGGTGACATTCTTTAGGGGAAAAAAATCATTCGAAAAGTTTTTCTCACTGAAAAGACACAGTTACGTTTAATAACTGCTACACTTCATGCCAAGCTCTCAACTGTGATAGTGCAATAGGTAAAGCGATCGCTGTAAATATCCAAGTTCAATATCCAAGTTCAACTTACGCCATCCCCGTTTTGTAATTTATAACTACTTTTGGCAAGACGATTTTCTCATTTCATTATGTTTTTCAAATATCTCAACGGCGCAAATGCACATCCGAATGTTGCAGACGCAATGTGGAAAACACATCACTGGGCAACCTCGCTAAAAAGGAAGACTAGTGTAGACTATCTGCTGTCGGTATAGGATACACCGATTGTCGAACACTGCGAGTTCAGCAGTACAAAGGCAACGATTGTAAGAAGATTATAAAAATTCGCAAACAATAAATATAATAAGTAGTAATTTGATTTTATGATAGCGAATGTTTTATTTAGATGAAAGCTTCGAAAACAATGTCTAATCACTCAATTGACTGATACCTACGGAAATATAAGGTGGGATAAAAGCGATGGATCGATATGAGATGAAGAATAAGGGCAAAAATGCAGCGATGACTTGAATTCATTCCCCTCCCTAACTAGGCGGATGAATTTATCTAATATGCTAAGGATCCATGCTTCTATTCTCTCTCTTGAACTCTCCATACTGTCAAGAGTAAACGTTATTAGCACTATGAGCATCAGTTAAAAATATCTATGATTCAAAGGTATACCTGCAAAATATATGAACAATCTTTTAGCATTAAAGAATTTCAATACTTTTTTTTCTGGTAATCCATTACACGATCATTGCATTAGACATTGCAAAGTGATGCAAATTGTGTGAATAAACAATCGATGTAAATGAATATAAGTCGAATGTACAACGCTGAAGTGAAATAAATTAAATGAATTTTGCAAGAAAGAGAACGAATAAACTACTGAGAATCAGCAACACATATTTCACCGTTTAGCAATTAACTTAATGGAGTGGAAATCTTTTTTGCAATTTGCAATCACATACAACAATTCAGGAATTCTATTAGAGATGCAATTCGCTCTTCTACACCAATATTTTAATCTAACACCTTAAGGAGAACCTCAATATAACAACAACCTCACACTGGTGGTGCATCACTGAACTTTAGGGTGCGTATTATGTGTGATTTTTGGAAGTAAAAATTGGAATCTTTGCAACACGAATTGCGGAGAGTGAAGCAGTTGAGGAGGGCTGGGATGAAAGGCGGGAGACGAGAGGAAGAGAAGCAGACTCGGTCGTTTAGTGACATAGACGCACAATCAGTATGTATATCAGCTGCTGCAATTGGGAAAAATCCCACAACTCGAATATTAGGATAACTCCTCCTTCATCAACAAATTGAGGAGTGATATTTTGATTTCATATGGAATCGTTTGTTACGCGTAACTACAGGTAACTTCCACAAATACACCTCACTTCAACATTGCTCTAATAAAATAGTCAACCAAATGAAATCATATATCTACTCCATATTAGCTATTCAATCGAATCGTTTATGCGTTATTGCTTCAAAGATTTTTATCCCACTTCGATGAGGTAAGGTAATTATGCAACACTATTGAAAATCTAACGCAAATGTAAGTGTTAATTGAAAGAAGCTCGAATTCCCAATTCAATTATGTCCTTTAAAGACTTCAATTAAGTGTGCACATGAATTAAGTATGATTTAAAATTCAAGTGCATCGATTTCGCCGATAATTTGCATGATTTTGCAAGCATTTAGACAAAGGGATAGTCTAATACCCACCTATAAATTAAACGTTGATTGAAAAAGCAAAAGTCAAGCAAGGATATAGACGTGATTTTGTTCAGTTGATTTTTTTTTTTTTTAGCATAAATTAAAGTTGAATGGACGATTTAATAGAACTTATCCGAATATATTGGTTTTGTTGCCTTCGTTTAGTCAAAATTTTGCTACATTGTTGCGATTGACGAGAATGATGCACTTTCATTGAGAAAGAAAAGGAATGAAAGGAAAATATATGAAAAGTTATAAGTGAGCAAATCTTTACGGAATGAATCCGCTTGATGGATTTTCTTTATTGCCAACGAACCCAACGATAATCTGATTCAAAAATGTCTGCGAGAGTTGTGAGAGAATACTCACATAGTTGGAACGCAAATGAATCAGAAAATAGTACGCTACTATCGAAATAAAATTAAAGTGAAAAAGTTATAGATGTCATATATAAAAATTGCTTATTGAGGAGGAATATTGAGATAAAGCTGGAAGAGTGGGCGAAAGCGAAAGGGAAGCAGAGCGTGTGGAAGGACAAAAAGATATAAACAATAGGAATGGGACACTTGAGCATGCAATCCTCGAAGTCAGGTTTTTTACTCTCATTGGCCTCATAACAGTCTTAATCTTTTCAAAATGCATTTGTGGTTTAAGTGCTTGAAACGCCAAGCTCAAAAATGTGATTAAAAATAACTACTGCATTTTGAAAAAAAGGTTACCCGAAGAGGAAAAAGTTACCCGGCTCAGAGGAATATCAACCCGATCCCGATTCTGGCATCAACATGCTAGACTAATGTGATTCTATGAATATTCTATGGAAATTAATATAATGATAGAGGCCGATAAGAAAAAATTATCATCACTATGAAGCGCAATCAAATTATCGCTGTTATATTCTTAGATGTCATTGATAGTGTTTTAAATGCGAAAGTTGGGAAAACTTTGAGGGAAGAAAGTGATTGTAAAAAATTTTCGTATAAAATTCAATCAAAAGAGGCAAGCAGAGCTTGAATTTGAGAACGTGATTGTCGGAAACAGCGAAGCTAAAATTCATTACGTATGAATTGGGAAATATACATACTCGTTTGAAGCGTTTCATATTCTGATAAATTTCTTTACATTACAGAGTATAGTAGAAAATATCTGTGCTTATTAATTTAGAAATCATCGTTAACGACAATTCGCCCATAAAAGATTAATTGTATACAAATAAGATCGATTAATTTAGGCGCAAAGAACTCGCAAAAATGAATGCAACAAAAAATGTCATTAATGTACTGCAAGGTAAAAGATTAAACTTTTTTGAGTTTTTTTTTCTCTATTGACTATTGAGACATGCACGAATTATATAAAACCAGATAACGCCTAATACATATTTCTATATCTAATTTAAAATGATAAGCTGAAAACGCTGAATCGGCTCGTCAGCCAGCATCCGAAAGGCCGGAGACGAGCCTAAGCCCTAACTCCCACCAACGCGATCGACCTGCAAGAAGGAGAGACCGATTTGTAATTAGACGGAGTGGCGCTCTAAGAAAGACCGCAGGAACCAACTGGATCAGGGAAACATTTTATATTGCAAATTAATTAATCGAATCGTTGATTATACGAATCGATTTCAACGAAAGAAGAGGCGATTTGCAAGATAGCGCTAATTAGATGAAAACCTAATGATTCGACATCAAAAATAATCTATCTGTTAACACTCATAAACGCCTGTTACCTTCATGTATATCGACAAATTCGAATGTACGGGAATTCCCCTCAATAGAATTGATTCGTGATTGCTACGAGTCCATTATAGCAAGCAACTAGCAGATATCAGCGTTCAAGCTTGTAGAGTTTCTTTTCAGTTTTATGCAAAAATCGACGAAGCAGGACGACAGAATCAATTCCCTATCTCTGGATGTTTTTCGGCGAAAATCTTTACAATATGCTTATCAAAAGGAATTCATCAAGGAGAAATTTTGAAACATTTTTTTTTGGCAGTCGATATTCACTTGATTAGGATTGCCGCACACATTCTTCGCAAGTGCGAATCATTCACATACGCTTGAGAAAATATATTAACATGTTCAAGAAAGTGCCTCCATAAATTTTATCTACGTATATGAATGGAGCAGTTTATTCAACATGCAAAGCAATCATTCTTGCAAACATAAATAAAACATCGACGATGCAGTAAGGCTCGTAAATTAAACCTCTTTCCCCTACCCTCTCTTCCCATTCCGCCAGCCCCTTCACCACCCATCCTTATCTCCACTCTTCCAGTGGCAAAAATTACCTTGGTGGTGATTTGTGGCCACATTCATGATCAGATGCAAGGCAGTGACAATAATGTTGAGCTGCTACGATTTTGTATAAAATTTTTTGCTTAAAAGTATGCATAAATCTGCTTGTGTGAGTTCATAAATGCTATTCTTAGTTAAAGTTAATTCTTAATTAAAACCATCGTAGAGCTATTCCTATTCGTAAATCGCTTTTCTCATCTTTCATTTATCATCAAGTGATAATTGAATAGAATTCATTATTCCATATTAACGCATATTTTTCAGATGTTTATAAAGAGTTCCAGAAAATTTCTCTCAATTTTTGCTCATACAATTTGTTAAAAACGAGCGATAAAAAAATTTTTTTCCCACTTTTAAGTCAATAAATCAAATATATTGGATCAGTTCGGAAAATACTACGGTGACATAAGTGAAACATTATAAATAGGTGGAGATTCACTTTATCATATATTAGATAGATTATCTAGTACTTAAATGCTAATAATTCGATAATATCATCATCGAGCAAATAAGGTGTAGTAAGGAAGTTCGCTTTTTTGAATAGTATGACGCGGTGAATCTATTTCCGGTAAATATGACACTACGGCTAATGGAAAAATTATGTTGTTTCATTGGACATTATTAAATAGGACATAGACGATCAATTAGCGCAAAACTTACAAGTTTGCTTTTAAAGTCGCATTTTTAGGATACTGTTGGATGAAATCATAAAGATTAATCGAATTGCCGTGTATATACGACTGTCGACGACAGATTATGAGGATTTGACTGTATAGACTACTGGTAGAAAATTGTATGAATCGAATAAGGTACATAAAAGCATTTTCTCCATAAAATGCAACAGATAGAAAAATATACGGAAACATATTTCATGTTTGGATGATGGATTATTGAAATGCGAACAACGTTCCTCTAAATGGGTGTTTCAAATCTAATGTAAGCGCCAGCAGAAATAATTACCTTTCTTAATTTCGTTATTCTATAGAGTTCCACGCGTCGACAATAAATAACCAACGCATGTTGATTAATCATTTTCATCTTTATAAATCGTTTACACTCAAGTGAACTTTATACATTTGTAACGAATGCTTTACCCGATATTAGGGATATTGCATCGAATAATTTACCTTGTAATCGGAAATAGTTTATCTAAATTGATTTAGATTATATGTTAGGTGTTTGGTGGACTTTTCTTTTTCCAGTGGTCACTTATATGTTTAACTATTTGCACAGTTGAGAGGTTTTAATTGTAGATGCCATGCATTCGATCTACCAGCATAAGTGACTGCCCGATATGGACAGGCAATTAATTATAAAGTCGAACCTTTAAGTCGAACCAATTGTTGCTTTTAAAATCGAACAAAAAACCGTCTCGAATCAGCGCCTATAAAGTTAATATTTCCTATGCTGCAATTGCATTGAAATTTCGCACGTTGTCACAATTTAGTATTCTCAGGCAACTTAATAGAAAAATTGCAAATTTCTACTGGAAGTGTAGATGTTCCTGTGAGCCACTATGTGAATACGTAGCGTAAAGTGGAAGTTACGGTAGCACTGCGTACTCTTGTACAGGTATGAGCGGAACCTGGTTCGCTGTTCAGAGCGAGTATGCCCAACTCCTATGCATTTTTTTTTGTACCGTTTGTTCGCTATATTATGATACGTCGATGGCTAAACGTGGAGGGAGGGGGGGGGGAGTGTAATTGTGGTTTACCACCCTTTTATCCATCCCCTCCATCTTCCATCTACCCCCCACCGCCGATTATGCTTCTATTGGAAGAAGGATCTTTATTCGTTTTGCATCATAACTGCTTATTGCAGTTTTCTTTATGGCCTTAAGGAGATTAGTTGTAGGAAGCCTTTGTCTCGACCGGTCGATCAGTCCGGTTCAAATAAAACTGATATTCTGACTGGGGAGTGAGCAACTCATCTCCATATGGTCATGGACTGAAATCTGGTGTTAGATCCGACCTCGACCTCGCGTGGGATGGGTTTAACCTAAGTCCATGTTGTTGCTCATGTCACTTTGAGTGTCCGGTGCTTGAATACTTTGAATTTTTCACTCACAATTTCAGCATTATGTCAGAAACGATAGCGGATGTAGATGATGCGGCGGGTTCAAGTATAGATGGAACTGTGGCTCTCTCTTCTGATAACGAAATCATCTCTTCCGGTAGAGTTATTATTGTTGATTTTATTTATAACAAACAAACGCAGTTTCTTAACTCTTCTTTTTCTTAATTTATTTGTATTTATTTCATAGTATGATCTCATTAAACAAAAAATTGAATTTCATTGAGTCATTCGCAAATCTCATGCAATATTATGGTCGTTTGCCAATTTTTTTTCAAGCTTTGCATGCTAATTTTTCAACTTCGTTGCAACGTACTAACAACGGCTTTTTTACATTCAATTCTTTACGAGATTAACCAATTCCATTCTCCATCAACAAATATATTGAAGTATGCAGAGTAATGTATTTTTATTCTCACTAAATCAACCGCACTTTCTTTTTTTACAAGCGCATATCTTTGAAAATTCCTTTTTTTACAAGCGGATCCATGTAAAATATAAATCAGTACTGTTACAAATATATATAAATATGTCTATTCTTGAAATGCTAAAATATAATAAAACAAAGAAACGAAGTATGAACAAAATAGTAGTATAGTAGCTTTTTTTGGTTATGACCGTGTAATGCGTCGAGTAGAGATGGAGTAATAATTTATGCTGACGTTTCGGCTATTTGAGCCATAATCATAGCACACCAAGCTGAAATTCATCATATAAAACACACTTTTCTACGTTTCATAAAGTTGCATGGAGTTTCAAAGGGAAGTGATATAAATATAAATAGATATAAATATATATATATATATATATAGGGTTTTTTGATTTCGGAGAAGATATCTTCAAAAATCTCGTATTGCTACTGTTTTTCTAAGAGTGTAATGATGATTATTCTTAGCTGTGAGAAGCAATCCTGTGAAAATTTTTGCAATGGTCGAACTTAAAAGCTGATAGTGATTTGCTTAAGTGGCATAATATTAATATTCCTATTTTCTGGGGAAAGAATTCACGAAATCCTAAAGTTTATCCTCCCTCAACCAAGAAAAGAATTGATTGCAGAAGCGCGGTGTCTACAGCCAAGTTTGGGTGTGATTTTCTCATTTTCCTAAGTGCAGCCAGCTGTTCCTTTTGTTCTTCCTTTTCTCACAAGGGTTTCAATTCTAATAGCTGCTTCTTCTCGAATCATTATTTTCAGTCGAAGAGAGACTCTTAAAAATGTTTGATGATTATTGTCGGCTTGCTGCCGAGAGGCGGAAGAACTCTTATTTGTCTATATCGGTACGTTTTGAATTTTATTGTTTTTCCATAATTTACTCAGTCTGAGAAAGAAAAGGGGAGAGAAGCAAGCAGTAAAAACAGAGGCAGTTATGTTGTACTGTCCGATCGATACAGCAATGGAATAGAGGGCAGTTTTTCACTTCAGCACTTTTTTATAATCTCGACAGTTTAAATGTTCTCTATATTTCTTGATTGCGCTTATATGTCCCCCTTTTTTAGATTAAAGGAATAGGAGTTCGCTCGAGTTGGAGCAATAATGTCTTCTATGATGGCTTTGCCTATTATCCTTCTGTTGTAGCGTTGACTCGTTGTATCATTGTATTGATAGTACATTGAGCACGGCCATTCATAGAGGCTATCATCCGGTTTACTTCGGATAAGAATGAGAGGAGAAAAGGAAGATAGGACTGGAGAAGTGACATATTTCAGTGGAATGTGGGACAGAGAGAATTGCATATGATAGATTAAAAAGAGTGGATTCTTTTCGTTTTTTTTTCTTTTCATAAGGGGAATTACAGTTGTTGTGCATCTTTATTTATATGAGATCGTTGCAGGCTTATACTGATCTATTCACAGTGGCAATTCGTTATGGACTTGGTCATGTGGCATATAAATATTTCGATACAAGATGGCAAATCTTTTTGAATAAATTACTTCAGATTAGAGGCGTTGTTATGCGACCGCTCAATAATATAAGCCTTGCGTTGGTTCATTTATTTGTTTGTTTTTTTGTCAGCATCAATAATTACATAGTTGCAGAGGAATCGAAATCCAGCAACATTTAATAATGAAATTCANGATTTTGTAATGTGCATGTGTTGTGACTGTCTAATTATTATTTTTACATATTTTCATGAAACTGTTTGTCCATAACTTTAATTTAAGTTCGCCCACACCAAATTGTGAGTTTCGAGTTCGGTACTCACCTCTTGCCACGTTTAGATTGACCGGATCGGCATGAGCTATGACCAATGAGTCGGTATTGGCATGGTTGAAATTACGACACTACAAGATAATAGCAGCCCCATCTCAGTAGTTAATGAAAGCTGCATAGTAGAGTCTCATACCGTAGAAATCAGCCAGGAGGTTTACTCAACAAGTACCTTAACAATGTTTTGCATTGTAAAATCACCTGGCTAATCAGCCGTGGATTCAGATGCGAATTTCTAGATCCAGAAAAACGAATTTTCAATTCGACAAAAGTGTAGTCTGAACTGGTATGCGTTGTTACAATGTTGCATGTATTATATGTCATGAAAGTAGGTGATGCAAACGGAGAGCTCCATCACGTTTTGCCTTGTCTGCTGCGCGGTCGGTTGTGAAACTCCGGCCAGAGTTGTTGGCTCTGTTCAGCTGACGGGCGGAACAAGTCCCGACAGTCATAGGAGGAGCGACGGTTAATCGCGACTCGTCAGTATCTTACGGTGAGGGGATAAGCCTAAGCCCTAACCTTCACGCAACCGATCTGCAAGTAGGAGAGGCTGACCTAAGGCCACAAGAGTCAAATGGACCAGAGAGGCATTTGGTTAGGGCAGGTAGAGGCGATATGAAGAGATATGTATTCGTAATAAATGCTATGTTTATTGAAATAAATAAATAAATAGTTAGCATGAAAAGATTTATCGAAGAATTTGTACTTCATACTTCACTAGCAATGTTTTCTATGCGTTGTATTTTTTGTTGGATAAATGAGTATGCATCGATTAATTGTCACAGCAAACAAAACTATGTGATGTTCACTAAAATCTATCCTCTATCGATTCATTTCTAATTTATAGGATGTATGAACATCGAAGTGGAGCAATGCGAATACGTCAAAGATTATTTCGAAAGCGAATATTCGATCTAAGAGAAGCGGTGTTATGTGATGATTGGCAAAGAGTTGGTGCTCTTATCGGTTAGAGTTTACTCAAGTTTCCTTTAGTTGTTCTATCATAGAAGAGAGTATCTCCTCCTAATGAATCATCATAAAGAGAGAATTTGAAGTTTTTATAACCATTGATAGAGTTTTCGAGATGTGTTTTTTGGTCGAATACATTTATTTTCGTAGCGTTTGTCAATTGCTTCATAACTTCAAAGGAAAAAAGGACACTTTCTTCACTGGTAACACCACAGTCGATTCATATATCGTAGATTGAAGCATTTTTCATTTCAATCACTCTCCATCTTTCCACATTCTCAAAATCCTCTCGTTCTTCTCTCTTTCCACTCAAATCTCTAAATCTTAGTAACTGCTTAGCGATTTACTAACTAGCCATAGTAACTTGTTTTAGTAAGTGCTAGAAAAGGCAAGACCTTCGCAGAAAACCTGAAATTGACTTTAAAATTTTCAAAGAATATTTCTGGAGGAAAGACGAGGATGGAAGTTGAAAAATTTAGCGATCTGGTTGGTGCTCATTTCATATGAGGCTTCTAATTTCTTAATATGTCAGTTTGCGCAGGTTTTTGATATTGGCCTAAGTTTTTGAGGTTTTTGAAATCGCGTAGATTCATATATTTATTGATACATATTGATTATTTATGAATGAATGATTGAATGTTTATTGTTTTGAGGTTGTATTGAGACGATTCGACTAAATCCTAAGGAATTCAGTGTAATCCAACGTCGTCTCATACATCGTACTGTCTACTCGAAATTTGCACCTTTCTCTGTAACGATCTTTCATACAGGAGTGCAACGGCTTATGCAGCATAATATACCACGAAATATTCTAGCAAAATCGATTGCCGAATTCATGTTGGTTATGATCAATGCGGAAAAAAATTGTGAGGTATAGCCTTTAAAGTTCATCACTTTTTTCTTTGCACTATTATCGTCTTTGCTACTGAATGTTTTTTAGATTTTCTTTTAAGTAATGTAGTTAGTTGGTTTTGATTGCATCGAATTCGTATTTACAAGGATAATTTCAGCGTCAAAATGTTCGTTCCCGAAATTTCTCACTGTTATATCTATGCGATGTGTTGACGTTTTTAATCGCGAATGGTCTTCAAGAAGATGCCAACGATTTGGTGGCAGCTATTTCCTCCATGTCTGCTGTTGCACAAACAAAACCTGTAATACTTTCTTTTAATTACCATTTCTTCGGAGCTAGAAAATTCCCGAGGACTGAGACTAGGGTTAATTGAAAGTGAAGAAGGAGGGGGTTGTGACCAAGCCATGTATAATTCATGTATAGTCGGTAGCTGTATATACTGTATCCATTGGAATGAGATCCCAAGTGGAGTGCGCCATAATTCACTTTGATTTAAACAAGTCTTTTTCACGTTTTTTTAAACAGCGGAACGCTTTTGTTTGGTAGTATTGCCATATTTTAAGTAGGAACTCTTTTAGGCGGTAGATTCGTATCAATATGTTTTGCATCCACAAATCAATGCACCGAAAAAATTTTATCGCCATAGTGGTGGGTGTTCGTTTTGCCTATCACTTTGCTATTATAGGTATTATTTGCGCTATGCCAAATTTCGGTTGTTTTTGTCTTGCTGAAAAATCGGTGCATATAAAGTTTTTTAACATAAATTTAATGTTGTAGTTTGAAGCAATTGCTTGCATTTGATGCGTTATGATAAAATGCCACCAAATGTGATGTACAATCTTGATCAAACTTTGTGGACACTTTATTGTTCTCATGTATTTTTATAGTTGATGTTGGCCTTGAGAAGCTATAAAGCGTTGCATCGATATGAAGTATGGCGTACAAATAACACTGGTGAGGAACCACCCGATGCGATCACACTTGTTGATGAGCTAATTTACGCCATAAATGTTAGTGTTGCACTTGTTTTCCTATTCTCGTAACCGTTTTTTGTCAATTTTCGGTTGTGTGCAAAAGGTTCTAAGTGATTTTATTGCTCTTGCTGTGCTTAGAGGTATTGGTATATAGAGGGGGAGAGGGGATAGGTGAGTTCGTGACACCCGAATTAAGTTATCGTTTGCAAAGATCTTTCTACCTTTCGTGGCGTATTGCATAGTCACTTACTGATCGTAATTACGTGTCTCGTATGCCCTAAGTAAACAGTCGGCAATGAAGAGGTCAGTCGCCTATCATGACTACACTAGAACCTTCTATGACACTGTGTTCAGTTGGTCAAAATGTCAACTGAAACCAGTGAATGAGAATGCTTGGAAGCAGCGACTATCTAGGCTTAAAACTTTATTAGCAGACAGTTCCTGTTCCAGAAGAGAAAGTTTAGCAGCACTAATACACTCCGAGTTTATCCACTTCTAGGTTTAGTGCTACAGTAACAAAATAAATACAACGGCTCTGTTGTTGGAGTGTTATATGCTATCTATTTTTGAGTGTGGGGGGGGGGGGGGGGGGG
>QEWY01002186.1:655950-802436 GCA_006503575.1 Baylisascaris schroederi | reverse complement strand
CCTTTTATTATAAATTTTTATGAAATCCCTTTTTGCTCACTTTTTCAATTGTAGTTCTTGGCATTCAGTAATTTTGTGGCATATGCATGCGAGCTTAGAAGAAACCCATTGCGAAGAAGGAAGTTTTCGTTATTCGTTCACCGTTTGCTAACCGTATTCTATTCTGAAAATGCCATTCATGTAAGAAAGTTAAGGTCAAGAAGAGGTTTTTCCACATATTAAAATATAAGAAACTTCTTATAATATATGAAATTAGCAGTTTTCCGAGGTTTTTGAAAGTTCCATTGGCGATGTGGATTTATTGAGTAATCACATTTTGACGTTATTTTTGCTCCTCAATCTTTGCCAAGTGCCATTCTATGCAATAGAAAGAGATGTGACTTAGAAAGGGAAGATTTATTGAAGCGACGAGAGTGATTTTATTCCACTGCTATGAGGAAGAGAGAGTTTTTGTTTGTTTTTTTCTAATGGAAAGATTGGTGATGCGGCATACATTGTTAGCATTTCCATCTTCTCTAGTCCCTCTTATTTTTATGCATAAGCGGATGAGGGCTACAATCGACGGAGTATGAATGATGACTAAGTTGTGGTTATTTAAATTCAAATCCCAAATTTTTGTGCAATTTTTTTTTCTTGATTTGCAGGAGTATTTCATGCTCAGTATCATTTGAAAACCTATAAATCCATTTGTTTAATTTGAGTGTTTGATATTTTCGTATTTCTAACTTCATCGAAATGTCTTCAGCATTTGTTTCTTGTCAACGAAGAATATTCGCACTTTACTTTTAGTTTCGTTTTTTGTTTGTTTCTGCGGACCTGTATTATTGTGTTGTTGTTTGGTTTTGTTTTTGTTTTATTTGTTGTTTATTGATGATATTCAGTTGCCAAATTGTTTAATATAGAGGATGCTTTTTGTAGGAAAAATATTTTCAGTTTGAAATGTTGTCAAATATTATAATAAATTTGATATTGTTTTATTAAAAAAGTGAATAATATTCGTTAAATAAAATTTTTCTATTTTTTGATGTAATCAAGGAAATCGATTATGCGGTTATATGTCCGTATTGTTCCTTTTAATGTGATTCAATGTTACTTTTGCTTTTTACAGTAAAGAAGTTTTTTTTTTATTTGCTGATATTTTTTTAGTTTCTAGAATTTAGCATCTCTGATTTCAGATTCTCAGAGAATTCATCATTGATCCTTCAGAATCTTTTGTTTTTTTCTGTTACACTAGGGAAACCTTCTTCGAAAATATAACGCCGAAGTGGAATTTTCACGTGCCAGGTAGATGAGCTTTAGTTGCGTGATTAGTTATCATCTCCCTTTGTTTGAATAATATTTAGAAGAAGTAATTCATAGCTATGCTGTATATTCAAAATACTAAAATATTTATTTTATCGCTGTACAGGATAGGTAAGGTGCGTTCTTTTCACCCTATTTGAGAGTTTAAAAGATGTAAATATCATGAAGTATTGTTAATCGGTTTTCCTTTTCAGCCAACATTGGTGTTCCGATTTTTGTGGAATATCCAATTGTAGTTGATTACGTTTAAGCACTATATCATATGTATATAGGTTTCAATTTCAGAACGGTGGCGAAGGCTTCGTGATTTGTAACGAATTCGCTTTTTTTTTTCGAAATGGTACGTTGTTGTCTTCATTTTTAATTTGTTGATGATATTGCCCTGAAACATTGGCATTTTTCTAAGGCAAGAGTATTTTGTTTAATGGAAAACATGGGGAAATTAAATTCCTAATGTGATTCTGCAGGAAGGGAAATTTATGGCTATGCTGTATATTCATTGTAGGTGATTATTCCAATCAATGTTTATTACTAGAAATTGAAAAAAAAACAGAATTAATACAATTGGTAAAGAAGTAGAGAGGGTTAAAGGGCAGTTAGGCAGGAGAATCTGTTAAGAAGTTTTTGAGAGATCCACCTCCCTCTGATATATTCAGGTTGAATTTGCTGCTGCAGAATTACATTATCTCATTAAGATAATAAGGGAACATATTACAAGGCATTCTTGCTGTTGTGTTTATGTGTGAAATGCAGTTTCAAAGCAAATGTAACGCTAATTATATGAAGTGATAGCCGTTTTTGTATGTCGAAGTGAGAAAATATATCACTGAAATTCATTGATAGTTCCATCGATAAAAGTTATGTTTTCAAATATGTGTTTCCGTCTGATCCTGTGGATAAGTTACTGATTTTTAAATCTTTTGTATTTAGATGAAGACTTGTTTTTGGCCCAATAGGGATTTAGTTTGTGGAAATTTTTTGTGGAACCGATTCGGAATCATTAAAAGTGTTAAAACGTTTTTAAAGATATCCAATAAACTATTATGGGTGAGCGTAGGTTCCTCTGGGGAAGTTTTACTCATCCTCGAGCATCCATCAGTTATTTGAATAGATCTTTGAGGACACGTTACACATGCAAAATGTTCTAAATATGTTTCAATAACCTTGCAGCTATGCTGTAATTGTGACTCATTTCATTTTTGCTTCGAAAAGCACCTTTTATTTGAAGGATTTCATATGCTATAAGAGTAATACCCACAATCATAAGAACATGGTTGATAAATAAAGAATCGGGTTATCGTCGTTAAATGCCAATACACTAAAGAGGTATTTATGGCCATATTCTGTTACATTTTAGTATTGTTGAGTTTACAAATGCTTTTTTGAACTTTTAAATATTGATTTCATGACATGCAATTAAAAAGTTGTTTTTTTTCAGTTGTTCTATTCGTTCTTCAAATCGTTAGTTGGCAAAGATGTCGTCGTTGAGTTGAAAAATGATCTCAGGTAAATATTTCTTTTAGATTTCTTATCATTGTTATGTCGTTGCCATATGGACATGGCGACATGAGTTAACGAATGGGAGTTTACTGAACCGGTAAACTGAACTGAATTGGTTGACTGAACTGAACAACAGGAAAAACCATCAAAATAATCGAGTCAGCGCACATAACAACAAATGAGTTTGAAAAACGCAATCGAATAACCAAAGGAAAAGCGCAATACAATAGGGCAGGGGAGAACAGGTATCACTGAATGAAATGAAAATAAATGAAGAAATTTTCTCGCTTGACACAATTTAAATAACAAGTTGTTGGTCGTATGCTCTACGCCGAATTATTAGTCAAAGTTGAACATAACTGACGCATATGTAGACCCTGTTAACGCCTATTACGAGAACCTTTCAAAGGTTAGTCAGTAATTTTTAGTGTCGATGAAAGAAAAAGTTTTCTTCATAGAAATGTTTACAACATCTTGAACAAATTCTTTTGTCATATCACCGTTCATTGTGATATGAATTATTGAAAAGATTTTCATCAATACTCAATGAGATCTTTGTTTTACTTTTTGAAGAAATGTATAAAAACTGTATTTTTCATTGATGCTTACAAAGCTTTGTTTTCATATGACTCAAATATTTCTTTAGCCAGGAATTTCGACACTTGTGGGGTACCTTAATGAGGTGCTTGCAGTGTGGGACATTTTCCTAAACCATAGCTGAAAATATACCATTTTTTTTACAGCCGTATCATTTACTTGTTGTCGTGCACCTAAAATATCGAACAAAGCATAACTTCGAAAATTTTCTTGATCGAGCTGAATGTAGTATACAATTGGCATATTAAACAATCTTTGAGATGCTTTACTTCGTATCGTATATGCTTTAAATTGTCGTCCAAAGTATGTATTGATTTAGCAGATCGCAACACTGATCGCTTAGAAGTAAAGATCAAGGAAAATAGGGGTGGAGACCAGGGCAGAGGTGGTTAAGGAGTGGAAGCTTTCTCCTCTTCTTTATTTCTCGTGTTTTGAAATTTATGTGTAATTGCGGATGTGAGCAGCACGGATTAGCAACTTCTTACGAGAATTTGTTATATCGAAGTGCTTCTTGATTACGTGATAGCATCCATTTTATGTGCTCTTTAACGTCGTGAAGTTATTGCGCAGCAAAGTGTCCGTACCTATTATGAGAGAAAATAAGAAAAGCTGCGATAGGAAGAGGAACGCTTGATTTCCTATCACAATACTCCAGTATTGGCGTCAGTGACAAATGCTTAACCAACAATATCAACCAATTCACTTCCGAAAAGATACGTATGCTTCTTTAATTAAATTTCCTCGTTGCAGCATCTGTGGAACGTTGCATTCTGTTGATCAGTATTTAAATATGAAATTAACGGATATATCAGTGGGCGATTCGGAACGATATCCTCATATGTTGTCGGTGAAAAATTGTTTCATTCGAGGTTCAGTGGTACGTTACGTGCAATTACCTGCCGATCAGGTTGACACACAATTACTGCAAGATGCGAGTAGAAAAGAAGTGATGCAAACAAAACGATGACACTCATTATATTGCCTATTGTTATTCATTTTCTATCATAAACTTGCAATAAACCTAATTGTTTTCTCGTTTCCGTAGTGAATTCTTGGGGCAAAAAACGGAGCGTATTTGATAACTTTGAAAGAGAATGCAACAATCTCTGCCCAGGTTTAGCGATGACATTTGCAGAAAGTTTTTGTAAGCAGTGCTCGATTTGTGTGTTTGTGTTTTTTTTTTTAATTTTTAAATCAGTTCATTCATGAACGTCTGTTATTACTGGCAGCGGTGGCATGGAGTTGGACCGAGTGTAGGCAGAGGGCAAGAGTCGATAATCGTCTGTCGATGCCGATATGCAAGAGTCAAGGGAGATGGAAGAAGCAGTTTTATAGGAAAGTACCACGACCCCCAACCACAAATAGAATGAAAAATCGAAGGCGTACAAACGGGCCGAAGCACGACTTGTATGAGCTCCAGATATCGCCTTGGGCGGCACATGAGCACATAAGTCGATCAATGGCATTATGTGAAAAAGAATAAAAGGGAATCGACTATATAAGAGAGTGTGACCATTGCAATGCTAGATCGTAAGTAGATGTCCTGGGCCGGCTGCTAGATGTTATGCCCAGCAATGTCTTCATATAAACGAGCATTGTTCGCATTACTTTTTTGCGATACGAAATTATTACTGGCCATAAATTTGGACTTTAATTATTTCCTTTTTTTTTTTGACTGAGAAGCGAATAACACCATTTTTCTGGCGGAAATAGAAATACTGTAAATAAGGTATCTTAATAAATAAATAAAAGCGCCTTTGTCAAAATATTCGCATCTATTTGACATTTAAGTAAATTTCATGCCAATTTTAAAGGCGATTAATTCCATATGAGAAAAATTTCCTCATTTCATAAAATTTCATAAAATCTAGCTCAGCTGGAAGCCGGGCAAATTCTGCTTTTCTCACGTTTTTCACGCTAGGTACACATGGTTGATTCTTTTTAGCGCATTATACGTATGGATTTTTCTCATAGGAAATGTAAGTAATGCGATGCGATCCGTTGAATTTTTCTTATCCTCACATTTCCATACTTGAAGTGATCGAATATCGTAAGCATTTTACCGATTCGCATTAAATTAGTGCGTGGAAAATCTGGAAAAAACAGTTGCCAACTTTTTTTTAGCGCAAATTTTGCTTCACTTCTCTAAGCGTTTTATTTTTTGCTCAAATTTCCTCGGTGGAACATATCAAGACGATATCTTATCTCTATTTGTACGCATATGTGTGCATATTTTTCGTTTTGACAGCGCCAATTTGAGAGTAGATGATATTGAAGTAGCAAAATTTGTTATAAATATTATTCGCTATAGCGACGAAATCTTTGATGATGTTTTTCACATCGATCAATCAATTATGAAACGACTTATAAAAATTCAAAAGTGGGTCTAATATTTTCAGCTCTCAAGCCACAAAAACTGCATTGACAAAAATTTTGCAATGCCAATCTGTACTTAGGTACTCGTCTCGAATTTTCTCAATTTTTTTCTCGAATTTTCTCAATTTTTGCCGAAATTCGACCTGTCGTCTCGAATTTCATTTGCATTAGTCACTTTCCGATGTGCTATTAACACTCAGCAGCGTTACGCGGGATTTCCTCTGTCATCGGATTATACTTAAAATGATTTTTCTTATTTAGAATTTGCACATCCGTTCGATTTCATAAGAAAATGCTTTATATGACTATTAAACTGCTGAAAGTGAAGCAGCGAAATCTCTTGCCTATAACTTCTAAGATTCAACGCTATAGGATATTCAAATTGATCTATCGATTACTAAGTAATTGGGGAACGCTTTTATGCGGAAATTTGCAAACGTTTTACGATCAATTGAATGTGCATTTTTCAGCTGTTTGGATGGGAGAAAAATATTTCTTTTGCAGTGATTCTTGATAGGCAGTCGATTGGTTTTCTATTGTTGATAGTTTGTTTATGATTGCATTTATAAGGCGGCTCACATTTGCGACGATTGTTTGCAATCATGCCCCATTGTTCCCGAGAGGGTTGTTCATCTTCAGCATTTTTTAATTCGGTCGTTTAAAAGTCGCATAGTACAGCACATTTCAGTCAATTTTTGAAAATATCAACTAAAAATGCGTTCACTTTTGAAAAATTTATGACGTTACTTACTTTGAGACCATTTTTAAATATTGGCAATGTACTCCTAATTTGAAACGTTTGAGATCACAGTATACGCAATTTTTTACAAAATATGAAAGGGAAATTGGGAAGCGCTTCAGAGAAACTTGCACAAAATGTGGTTTTGCACTTTTTTTTTTGCATCATATCAACCACTTCGCATGAATCCCCAATAAATAATAAAGTATGTATAATATTGTATGTATAATTTTACTGATCTGGTCATTTGCTCAAATTGTTTCAGAACAAATTTTCAATGAGGTCGGCCTTTTTGCGACCCTATTGAGGTAAGATAGAAATCCGACTGGTTGAAAATCTGTGCAAATTTTCAGGCACGTAGAAATATCTATAACTCTTTTCGAAGTTGATGAGTCAATTTAATCTCTGGTACAATACTTCATTCTCTGATACACATTATAACCACAAGATTACGTGATTGTAGTTGAAACCATTCCACAGACAGATGCACAGACGCGTGTACAGATGTGGTCGTGGGTATAGCGTTAGATATATTTCACTCTCAATAAAGTACCCTTAAAATGAGAAAGAACGAGAATATATACCAAACATTTTGAAATGCCCTTAAATTATGGATTTTGCCAACTAGAGTTCGTATACTTAGAAGAATATATTATCTCGTACGATATCACTTTCCACGTGATAAATACTTGATCCTTGATAAGCCTGTTTTCTGAACTTTTGGAGGAGAAACCAGTCTATCAGAGAGAGCGATCCTGTTCCCCGCCCATCTCCCCTCCCACTGGCCACTCCTGCCCCTCCTCCGGCCACCCCTCATCATCTATCAATAAATTCGTTCCACTTGCAAAGCTCGAAAAAGTGATTTCGCTGATA
The DNA here is from genome assembly GCA_006503575.1 of Baylisascaris schroederi. NCBI lineage: Eukaryota > Metazoa > Nematoda > Chromadorea > Rhabditida > Ascarididae > Baylisascaris > Baylisascaris schroederi. The sequence continues at coordinate 795,049 of QEWY01002186.1, read as the reverse complement.
AAGTATCTCTCTTTGAAAACAGAATCTGTTGCACCTTGCCAACTTTATGACAAAAAACATTCCCCTCTCTAAATTTGCTTCAATAAACAGTTAATTACTTTTGGAGTTTTCATTCATGGCTCAACAATAAGCTGAATTTTAGTTTATTTTTTAAACAATTAGCCTAAATAGAAGAACCTAAAAATATAAACAACGAAAGTCATCTGACCTTTCAGTTTCTATCTCCAAGTGTTGCATCTCTATCAACTATATCACAACAACTATGCAATAGTGCGGTTGGCTTTCTCTCAATTTGTTATGCTGGTCAAAATATCGAAACGTCGAGAAAATGTGAATAATTATTTTGCACAGCTATTATCATCAACAAAAGATAGAAATCATTCGAAGAAGTAAAAAAAAAACGATTGATTCAGAATCACCGAAGAATCGTTGGGTGGATCGAATACCACCCAACCATTAGTATGATAAAGTATCGCCGTAGCCGATCGGTGATGTATTTTTCAACATTCCCTCGCAACCCTAACTAGTTCTATGCGTCAGCAAGAAATTCGTAGGGGGGAGATTTGCCACTCAACGAGGTGCTTCAACAATTCGCGCATCCTAATAAGCGCATTTTGCGCTATCTAGGTCCATCTGATTGAACGAATCACAAGTTGAACACATAAAAAATCTATGCGATGGCAAGCCGAGATTCGTCTCGCGTTTGCGTTGACACGATTTACACTTGCGATGATGTACTTTACATAATGTGTTGGTCCCGTTTGGCCACACCACATGCCGTCGCTATTTGCATGCTTCGTTAAGCACTCTCTTTTCACTAAGGATATTTACGTGTCACGATTTTGCTATAGCTACATTTGCTGATTATTACTCTTTTATTGATTTAGTGCATAAATTTAAGTATAGAATAAGAGGGAATGATGAGAGTGGTTGCGGTTTATTGTGTGTAATTTTTGACGATGTTTAAATTGTGATGATGAGCAAAAGTCAAAGAAATTCCTAGATAAAAATACCGAGTGAAATTGAAGATTGTTGTGAGACAAGAATTCTAAATAGGTTTCAAGAGGGCTCTGAGGACTGATGAGAGAAAATTCCTAATGGCTGCAGATATTTGATCGACGGCTGCTTTTGAAAAACTATATTACTTTGTATTGCAAACGAAATTTGTTTACCTGTGAAGCTAATAGTTATTGATAAAACAAGCTGTCGTTTCGAAGAAATAATGACAAATTTATATAAATATCATCCTAGATGCGTGATTTTTATAGGATCACACCAGAAGGTTTGCTTTTGAAAATATTGCATAGACTCGAGTTGAGACTATTCATATTTCAAATTCTGCATTATTTTTTGTTTCGGTTTTTTTAAATGTTAGATTATTGTGTTGCAATTGAAAAGAAATGAGAGAGAACAAGCGGTGTCTATAGCACAGTTTTTGTCGTAATTCACTGATTTCTTCATTCTTGCTAATGAACTGAGAGAGAAGTTGAGGATTTCTTCATAGAATTTAAGTAAAGATAAAATTATACGCTTTCGCTAACCTCCATCAATGTGCATTCTTCCCCCACTTTGTACTTTGGGGGGGAGGGGGGTGAAAACCTCTTTTTCTTCTTTGAATTGTTTAAGGGGGATTATTTGAAAAATTTCCACGAAGGAGCATATTCAATTGAGATGAAGTGTGCGCTCATTCAAATAAAATGAGACAGGAAATGACAAACTTTGCTAATTAAGATGAAAAAGTATGCGAAATTCAAGCAAAAACAATTAACGAAACGAGTGCGTTGCAAATTCTTCGCTTTGGAATGCTCTGATCTTAATTTGTGTTCGTTCTTGATTATCGATCTGCAAAAGGACATTTATGATTGGAGCCGCTGGAGCGAAGAACGAGCTCATCCTTATCATTCTTTATTCTTTCCTTCAGAGGAGTGCATCGGCATCCTGTTATTGTCCTTTCACAAGCATAATTTTCTGCAATATATAACACAAAATGTTTATATTTGACTACTATCAATGCGACATAGTCGGTCCCTTCATTACCATAATAAGTATAGGAAATATTTTGTTTCTTTTAAAACATTTTCTTATCATCGAAACACAACCTGTGCAGAATGTGAGTTTCTTTTCATAGATGTTTATTTATTTATTTATTTATTTATTTATTTATTAGTCATCATTCGCAGACGTGGGAGAGTAGGGATGGCTTCGACACACTAACTTCTGATGAAGGACAGAGAATTTTTTTGCGTGAAAAATAGCTAATATAATCGCTATGATACTGGTTATCACTCTTCAAGAAAGCAAAAATTTGTCGTCATTTCTCCATCCTCAACACCGATAGATTCCTGCCTCCAGAAAATTTCCTTCTAAGCCCGTCACTACCATCTAAAAACTATGTCATCGGTATAGATTCCCTTCATTAGTTGTTTAAAAATAATCAAATATGCCTTTCCACATTATTTTCTATTTCCTACATTTATTCAAAAAAATCGTTTTTTATATTAAAAAAAGCATATCATTGTTTTTAGTTACGTTATTCGATGAATACTGATTGCTAAGTGAGTTGCGAAATCGAAAAGCTTTATCAGAGAGGATTTATTCGGCTGTTTTTTTTCTCATAGGCTAAGTACAAGGGGAATGCAAATTTCTCAAGTGAAGATTTATTTTCGCAGCAATCAGATAGCGTCACTAGTCGCAATACATGCGAAAAGGAACATATTTCGCATTGATCGACCCGAAGAAAAATGCCTCATTCGAATTCTTCGCCTTTTGATTTACAGTCGCTTTCATAAATTTTCAACTCTAACTTTGCTGATGGCACGTTTGCCACTTCAACTTTGAATTTTCCGTATTGCAGTTCCTTTCTGCATTCACGATAACGTTTTTGTCGACATCGAATTGAGGCTGTAGGGCCTAATATCCGATGGGAATTTGCGAACTGAGTGCCGTTCAAAGAGGTTGCGTGAGATATGAGGCATGGTTGGTTGCATTTGTTTGCGTTACAAATGGAGCCCGCCTGATGATCTATAGTTTAGAGGAGATTCTCTTCGCTTGCCAAACCAACTTTTTCGTCTACAAATTTTCTGAAATCTTCGCTTTTGAATCGTTATTGTGCAAAAATAGAGAATGACTCCGTTGTCATCTCCCCAATAACTCCGAGGACTTTTTAAACTCCACCATATTCTGTCTGTATGAAAAGAAAAACCGAAAAATCGTATGAAATTGATTTGCGCAATATACTTATATCATTTTATGTGGATTTTTCCTGATCACATTTATTTTCCTCTCAGTCAGTTTTTTTAATACTCATTTATTTACGACGTTCAAACAGCAAACAACTATTAAATGTCGTTTCGACCATGTTTTTGCAATCTTTTTTCTTCTTTTCTTCTGTTTTTTTTTTTTTTTTTTTTTTTTTTTNTAGATGTTATTTTTGAATCTTTTTTTTTCGCTCTTTATTCAACGTTTCACTAAGAAACAATACGAGCGATTAAATCATTTATTTACTCGTGCAATTATATTAGATAGTTTTTGAGCGCTGGCATTTTTTTAACGTTTAATAAGCGAATACTTTGCAAAAATATCTGCTTCTAAACTATCATTTTTTCACTTCGAAATAAGAGTCCATGATATAAGTACCTTCCAGCATTAGCAGCTATATAAGACTCGAAGATTTGTTACTCATTACAATTTATTTGAATTTTCGCCACCGAAAAAAGGGTTTAAATTATTCTCAACAACAATGCTTGTTTTCGCATGCTATCTTTCCATTCACCTAATTTTTTGAAATTTTTTAATCTATTTTCCAAATAAAATTTTCCGCTGTCATTTGGTTTCACTCTCCACTATTTTTCGCATACTATATAGGCAAGTTACTACTTCGATAAGTTTCAAAAATGCTACCTATATTCTTCATATAATCGTGCAACTCTTACTACTATTAGCATCTCTGTACTCTGCAATCGTTGCACAAATTGCATCAATCACTTTCACAACCAATTACAATGTAATAGTATTGATAAAGGTAAATTAGAGACAAAAAATATTAATGGTCGATGGTGTTTTTTATATTCTTAAAGCGGTCAAAAACGGCTATCCAATTTCATCTGAAACTTCCAATGCAATCACAGTTTCTTAGTTCCAAGTTTTTTTCCCACTTCCTTCTTTTTCCTTTTTCTATTCTTTTCAATTTCTTTCCCATCTTTTTCGGTGGAATTCTTCTCTTTTTTTCAGTTTTCTTTTGCTTCCATCACCTTTTCAATTTCCATTTTCCTAATTTTTCCACTTTTTCCATTTCTCCAATAAAAACTGAAATCCTACTACGTATATTCAATAAAACTCAATATTCTACTGAATAGAACTATTATTTTCCTTAAATTATTAAAACTGATAACTGAAAACTAATAAAAAATATCAGAAATACTCAATAATAGAGCTAAAAAGTTCCACTGAAAGGACTGATCATTCTCAGAACTGAAAGTAAAAAATCTTATTAGATAGTTCAGTAGTTGTATCTGTTACCGTTTAAATATGACAGCAAGTATTAGTGATCATAAGAGGGGATATTTAGGGAATTCTCATCGTTTTTTTTTCTGCTAATATTTTACACTCATTTTTATCGTCTCTGAAAGGAAATGTTTTCATTTCGCAGTTGTAATAACACCAAATTCGGTACATGTCCCTAATTATGAACTAAAATCTACGCACATTGATCGAAAAGTGCTATTTGAATTTAGCGTTCTTTGTTCAAAATTCCTTAAAAAGATTAATTTTAAGAGCGATGCAACCGGATGGTGAGCAAAAAAAAAAAAGAAAAAAACTTTTAAACTTGGAAGAAAATCGAGCAAACACAATAAGTGAAATCGTCTGGAATAAATCTATTCAACCAACGCCTCATTGGTATGTGACTTGTGCCGTGGAAAGTGAAAAAGTTTTTTTTGAGGCTTCAACTGCCTCAGAAGTCGAGGTGGAAAAAAAAGTTTTCTAAGCTTCGACGACATCATCTGGAAGTTTTGCTCAGAATAGTGAAGCAAAGACGAGTGTGGATGCCCTATAGATTTTCGTATTCATCTCCGAAATGTTGATCATTTTCTGCTAAATTTTACCATCCATTCCAATGTTGCACTACTTACCATGTTGCATCCGTTTTGTTTCCTTGAATCAGGGCGGTATTTGATTTGAAGTTCACAATGGTATTTAGCGGTTGCAATGTTTTTTTTTAAACTTAGTTCTCTTAATCCGTTTGTAAATTTGTATCCACATTCTAATGTTATGATTTATGTACGACCTTGAAGCCGATGCAAATCACTCCAAAGAATTCAATTGAATGGTGCTTCATGAAGCGAAATGAGCTAATGCGAGTAGTTGTATTGGTGAAAAGCAAGAAACAAAGAAGAAACAAGGCGTACATACCATTTTGCAGTGAATGGTATAGTCGAAAATAATGAAAGCAAAGAGTGAAAACATTTGTACCTATATAACATTGAAATTTCATCCGACCATACGATGCGGTAAACGAGAACTTGAGGGAGGATGCTTGAAAATTTTCCACTTTAAAATGTGAAATGAGTAGAGCGAAGAAAGTGGTAAAAATTTGCCAACATTTTTCTTCACAATCTTCGAATTTATGAAAGAGGAAGGGGAGAGGGTCTACTTTCACCGAATTCAATGGAGAAATTTACTAAAATCAGACTGAATTTTCGTGATCTGATGGTTTTTTTAAAAAAAAAAAAAATGAAGTGAGGTATTTCAAAGATGCTATTGAAAAATGCGAGAAATTACTTGAAAAATTTTCAGAACATGTTTTTGACGGCATATGACGTCATCTTCAGCATTCCTTTCAAATAAATGAATCCCTATTCATCGTGAGTGTGATTCGTTCGAATTTGGCTCTCTTTCAACAACGAAGTCACATTCTAGATTTATCCCCTTACGTCGTCGGTTGCCCTCAGAATCAATGTCAAATCTTGTTTCTGTTCTATATTTTATACATTATTGATCGCTTTTTCGCTCTTCCATTAGATCTGATTTGGAATCCTAACTGTAGCTGGGAAACAGCGGGAAACTGCTCATTTAAACTTTGCTGTATATACATACTCATCCCAACCCTTTGGCGAGCCAATCCTGACCCTTACAATCTATCTTCTGGATCATAGACGCTGCACGAGAATAAACACAAACAGTATTTTTCTCCCAGTGGACGCCGTGATCGTTAGATGTATGCTATATATAACATGAATTGCAAGGGTCAAGTAATATAGTGGATAGTGTAATCTTATATCTTAAATGATTGAATTATATCTAAACTCTTCATGTCTATCCATATATCTAAATTTTATTATAAATCTAAAATAGCTAAAAAATATATCTACATTCTAAAAATATACATCTAAATTATGTATCAGAAAATATCTTGGATGTAAATTTAATAAAAAGATACAGTAAACTTGAATGAATAACCCCTCCAATCGAATAGCGTTCATTGAATGAGCAATACCCTCTGAGGTTATTGATTTTGCCATTTTTCTTAACGTTTAAAAGTCGCGCAAAAGAAGGTAGCGTTAAGCATTGAATTATAGATGAGGGACATTTTCTGCTATTTGAAGAACAATCCCAAATTTCAAAAACATTTGTAATGCGTTATGATTGTTGTCAACAACTCATTCCCCCTTAAAAAAAAAGAAATCACTCGAAATGACTCAAAAGTGAAGATTTGTTGAAATGTTTTTTTTTCTTGAAGAGTTCCGTTGACACATTTCCGTTCAATGAAATTTTGTCACATCACATTTATTGATATCCTTTAGGGAATTTCTTCAATAGAATCAAATAATTTTCATCTATTGATAGACATATGTGAAGCATTTTAGCATAGTTTTTCTCTATGCAATTAAAAAATGCAATACAAATCCGATTGGAGAATTTCATTTTATCATTCAACTTTTCATTAATAAAAGCTACAACAATGCAAATTTTTAATTGAGCGCTTATTTTATCATATCAGCAAAATTCTTATATGTTGATGAATAGATATTCGGATTCTTCTTAATTCGACTCATTGAAGAGATCCCACAGATCCACTCTCACCAAATATTAAATCGAGCTGACACTGATGCGTGATGGGCGTTTGTTCATCATCATGATCGAAGGTTTGACGACTGTTAGAAGTTGATAACCAACCGCTTCAATATGTCAAAATTTGCATCTTATCAAGGAAATACTCGATGATATTCCATATGCTAAAAGCAATTCATAAACTACGGAACATGCTAATTCTTGGTATTTGTTAGTGAGAGAATTACGCATAATACATCATAGAGGTCGACCTTGGAGAAAATCCAACTTGTTAGACATTAGCTAAACTGTTTGTATTCGTCGTGCTTCAAGAGAAGCAACAACAAAAAAAAAGCAGCCGCACCCATTCTTCGCATCGAGGCAGCTAGTCGGTGCATCACGGAAGCGCTCATCTAGAGCTAAGAATTGGCTCATCCAAGCTGTTGCTTCCGGATTTGGGACTGCAATAGTGCGCTTCGGATCTTTGCGGTACTAAAATTAAATCACCTCTCGTGTTACTGTGATCGAGAGCGCACTGCTTTACATAATGCCTCAGTTTGCTTTGAGGTCTATCCACATAACAAGTCCACAAATGCAGTGGTAGCAATTATCGCTCAAGCATTCGAACGTGCTTGACACTTGCATTTGAATTCATTTAAACAGTCTGAATTTTCCACAATTTTTTATTTTGTTTATCGAAGTCTCTGAGGATTAAAGATACAAAATTTAGGTTTCATAGGTTGTAAACAAACAGTGAAAATTTTGTGGACAATAATGAAAAATCAAATGTATAGATCACATAGACTGGAAGTTTTCTGGCTCTTTTGTTCAACATCTCAGACTGAAAGATGGAATTCCTAAATGCTTGAACGACTCGATATTAAAGCTTTCTAGTGACCATTGATAAGTTTTGATAATATTATCAGCAAACATAGTGCACTTTGCCAGCTTCCTTGATATTCAGCTGTTACCGTTGACTTGAAAAGACTTACCGTATTGCTTTAATGAGCCGAAACTTTTATAGCGGGTCACTGTAGAATATAATTACTATAGGATGCTAAATGGCTCATCAGGTTACAGATATTATATGTTGTCTTTCCACTAATGCTTGTTTTTTAGAGAAAATATAACTACTTTTGCCACTATTAATTTGAAGCATCTCTGAAGTCATATTTGTTCCATTTGGTGTTTGTTATGCAAAGCATGCGGAGATACTGCTTGATGTCAGACATGTCAGACGCGTCAGACAAACATCTGGGTGCTATGTTCATTTAGATTCTGCTTGGCGGTTGGACAGCTATTGATGAAGTCTCGAAATTTGGTCTGATCCGTGCTCATAATTAGGGTGTTGAAACTTTGCAAACAGAAAAACTCCCTTGAACGATTTTTGCAACTGAGAAAAGATAGAATTTCATATGTTACATCTCATATAGACGTTTTCTTGCTTAATTTCAAACGTCAAACATGCAATAGCGAGCAGTGTGCACATCGTCGTGCCCCAAGTTTCATTTCTTTTCCACTTTATCCTACACGTGCATGAATCTATTTGCTACGATGTACAGTTACTCGTTTTTAACTATGCAGTTTCCATTTATATTATCCATGCAGTGTGCACCTTTTACCTGCGCAAATCGATGCTCTCCGACAGTCTCTTCTACAGGTTTTTCTAGAGGGTGAGGAGGGGAGGGGGGAGGGTTGAAGAGAAGAAAAGCAGTAAATAAAAAGCAGAAGCCTTTGTTATTTTATGGTAGACTTTTCCAACGTGTTGCAAACGGATTTTCTCATAAGTCTTCATATGCCGAAAGCGACCGGCGTCATTGCGAGAACAGTTTCACATTATACTTCGATCATTCTGCGCTTTTACAATAGCAAAGCACATTGTGACAATGTTGCCTCTATGGTTAGTTGTTTCTTATAACTAAATGAAGCTTTAGATTCTAACGAAATTTCGGTACGAAAGCACCTTAAAAGAGTAAAGTATGATGCATTTAACAGTTTCCGCGTATATTGTTACTAAACGTATTTGCAATGTTGTATCATAAGTCAAAATTAGCGTTGCTAAGAGAATTTCATTCGGCGGAGAGCAATACGAATATTTATTATTTTTTTATTGAATATTCTCTTTCATATTTCCTACATAAAAAGATCTACTACAAAATAAATTGTATGGGAAAGTGTTCCTAAGAGTTTTATATGATATGATGTATGTTCGCATGTGTCTTATCTAACCGATCACTTTAATAAAGATACGATACATAATTTTTATGTGAAATACTATCTGCATGTTGTAATTAGCTCTGCTGCGCATGTAAATCTCCTATAATTATTTTTCTGGATAATCTGATTGAAGTAATATGAAGACTAATTGCTATAATATATAATTTTTTCCTCCTTCTACATACATGTAACATTTTTCGAAGCTGATGGATCGTTGTGAAATACGATATGCGAGGTCATATTCCATGATAGGCGCTACATCCATCAAACTCCGCCAAATCAAACTTCAATGATCGACGAGTTGAAATTGCTCAACAAGCAAATTGGACAGAATTTTTCCGTAGAAAATTTTAAGTGAAAACTCTGCTTTGCAACTTTTTTTTTCAGCTTTTAAGGTATAAAAATCGAAAAAAATAAATCTTAGTTGTTTCATTGCTTTATGTTAATTAAATCTAAGTGATACTAATGCCGAAATGGGATTAAAAATATTTTCAAACTCTTTCATTCAAAAAACTATACAAAATAAGCTCCATAATATAGCATCCTTCTTGTCTCATTCTTCACTTGGTCATCTATTACTACAATGGTTCTACTATAATTTCCTTCAGATATGCCATTTTCTCATAATATAAATGCATCATTTCGCCATTGATTTGCACTGTTTTCATCTAGATTCAAATAGAAACGATCTTTCTTAAAAATTTAACAAGAAACTTTATTGAAGCAGTTTTTTTTTGAAAAGTTTTCATTTTCGGTTGCTGCAGAAGAAGAAAGGGAAATGCGCCGCTTCCGTTCCAACGTATACAACAACTGCAGAGTAGATCACTTCGATAGAATGGAGCGTTAATGAAATGGAAACGGAAATACTATGTGAGGACATGTCTCAACAAAGAATAGTGATATGATTATCGGCCTATTTGCTTAGGGAAAGAGAATTTTCGGAAATTGAACGAACTTTAATTAAATCAACCGAATAAATAGTTGCTCTCTTTTAGATCGTTTATTTCATCAAATGTGTAATGATTTCCTATTTGATTATCGTTTAATTTCAACTTTACTGTATAGTCGAAATGAATTGTTGAAGTTACTAATGAGTTCTTCATCTAAATTACGCCAAATTAAATTGCATCAATTCTCTTTTAGTTCTCTATTTCGAATAGATAGGCAATAAATAACTTTGAAAATGCAACTGCAATTTTCGCTCTTATTCACAAAGTTCGTCGGTCTGTGCACACAGACCCTCCCAATTTCGTACTACATATACATTCAAGTAACAGCCCACTTGCTTAGTGATCCTATTGAATACATCTAGCTGGAATAAAAAATACTCACCTAAGTTTTTTCATAGTTGGTTGAATTTTGGAGTTTGAGAATTTTGATGCTAAAAAATTTTTTCCCCACATAATCGCAAATTTATTCGCTGAAATGTTGAAAAACGAAAAAAAAAAGATTGAAGGGACGTCATTGATCGATCACATATTGGCTTCTTTAATAACGATGCTAATTAGGCGTTGGTTCTTTGTTATGCGCCAAAGTCAGATATTGGATGTAAAATATTCGACAGTAAAATTAGCATTTCAGCTCCTCTTTAAAATCACATCGGATTTCATACGACTTGACCACATGACGTCTACGGATCGATTGAGGCTGGTGCCCGCTATGAAATTTGAAGGAAATCGCATAATACTTCAGAGTGTTGTTGATTCTGATTACCTTGCTTATATTCAAGTGAAGTGCTATTTGAAATGGTGCCAGCCGTTTTTTTTTTTTTAGAATATCGCATTCATACATCTATGAAAGGAAAGATATGCGTAATTGCTTTGCAGAACGTGTATTTTCAGTGCGTAATCTGTCAACCGTTATATCGTTATATTTTTTCATTACACGATGATTACAGTGTTTATAGTTAGTGTAGAACTTAGCTGATGAATATCGAATATGATCTTCTCATTATTTTAATTGATGTTAATTACGAGAGAATTTTATATCCTATAATTGGAAATATATCATCGTTTATTTAGCCTTTCATTGATCGATGCTACTTTGAGCATCTTATAGTTTGATGGTCGTTTTCTTAATGCTTCGTAAAATTTACACTTGTTGGATGCCTTGAAGTATGTGATTATTGGCAAATTGTTAGGTAACTTCAAATTTCTTACTGGAATCTGTATTTAGAAAGAAATTAGGCAACTTTGAAGTGTCATCGGATGGAATCTAAGCTGATTATTGGAAGAATTACATTTTCAAGAGATTGAAAAAATTGGCAGGCGAATAAAAATTGGTTGAGGGATAGTAAGTTCTGGGTGTTCATAAACAAATGGTGCAAAAAACAAATATATTCCAAAATAATATTTCCGACATGAATGAAAAGATAAGCGCGATTGCACTGATGCCGATTCACTTTACATTTTCTATTTGTTCATCGGTGGGAGTTGAAAAAAAAAGTGATTACGCTCCATCATTTAAAGCACTGAGCGGTGCACTAATGAGGAGTATTGCCTACCGCCTTCCTTAACGTTTCGTTCAAAATCATTGCTATTTCAGAATTCACTACATTATAGCATGAGGCCATAATTCTGCCTATACTTACTGAATAATTTGTTCAAGAGGAATTCGATTTTCTATATTTTTTTCAAATACAGATTCCAACAGAAAATTTAAAATCGTTTGAGGATTTCTAAGCTCAAACTACCCAACGAATGCGAATCATATGAGATTATTCGAATCGTTCGTCGTCACGTCGAAGTAATCATTAAGAGTGAAAATGTGGTATGTTGATTGTTATTTTGCATGATTTGCAGAAGGCACGATCGATGCCGTCAGAAGGGTGTAACGTACACAAACCGCCTGATGCTCGTTATTCTGCTCGTCTTCCTTCCTCTCATTAGTAAGTGCTACAAATACTCATGTCCCTCGTTTGCACTCGCTCACTTATGATTGCACTCTTGTCGAAACGAATTCTGAAAAATAACGTATAAAAACTTATGCATTAGTGCGTATTGTTGCGAAAATACAAATGAAATCTCAACAGTATAAATTGCAAAGAAAATAAACGAGTGATTAGAAAACAATATAACATATTTGGAGGAAAAAATTGGGAAGATTCCAGAATTTTACGATGTTCCTTGTGGCTTTAAGGTGTTGTTGTGATTGTATTGATGTCTTCTGTTGATAAAATATTCAGCTTATTTTTTTATTTTATTTATTTATTTTTTTCTTTGCAAGCGTGCGGCATAAATTTTTTTTCATGCACTATATAAATCGAGCCATCGGAACGATTGCGATAGTTTTTGAAAGTGGGAACGAAGGATCATTTCTCATTCGCTTCTAGATGGAAGACATTTTTTCAATAAAATTTCATTTTTCATTTTTTGCAGAATTCTAAGAGGGGAAAAGATCCACGATTTCTCTATTTGTTATCTTTGTTCATTTTGCTTATGAAATGAAATATCAAGGATTAGAGTGGATTCATTTACTGAATATAATAATTCGCTGTTTCATTGCTACGCACCACTTCATATGCCTTCTCCACTACTCCCATTATCACAGGAGTCTTCGAATGGGTGGACAGGTTATTATGCAAATTTCCTTCAAATACATGTTTAAATATAGCAACCGCCATGTATTACAACAAAATTAGTCTTTTTTTCGTAGATTTGGTGCTGTATAACTGGATTGAGTTCAGCCGAGAATCAACTTATAGTTATATAATTCAACCAAAATAAATGGATGGATTTAGGCGGAGGAATACATACGAGCGATTGCGTGCCAACGTGTGCGTCAATTTTTCGCAATTCAGTCACTTCAATCCTGGGCAATCCGAAATACTCAACGGCGCCTCTGTTTGCGCCAATCCATGAAATTATCGCCTCGAGTCGAAATATACGTGCCGCTGTACGCAGGATCAACTGGACCTGCTTGTAGGAAAGATGTTTTTTTAAAAATTACTTTGCCATTTGCAAAGCGATCAACTGCCAATATTTGAAGCAAAAATATTCCGCGAAATTCATACACTGTAAAACTAAGGAAAATCTATTAGTAAAGCGAGAAATATTCATTGCTTAAATAATTCAACAATTCGAGCTCTTTCTCTTTCTCTTATAGTGCATAAATTGGCAGCCTAGGAAGTAAGAACTATATGGCATTTTTGGATTCAAGAACAAAATGCTCATTTGCATGTAACAGTTTTTATCTTTCTGTACTAAATATTGGAACTAATGTCGAAGATTTTCATTTGAAACTATTAAAACCATCGCAAAAGAGAGAAGTATTCCATATAAATGTATGTATTTTTATGTAAAGAAAACAAATAGACGGAAAGTCGCAGTGAAGTTTATAATCGTAGCCTAATGGAACATTAATACACCTTTCAGTGCGATGAATCGTTATGAGAATTGCCTTCGGCAATGTGAATATTCAAAAGCGAAATCAGTTCGATTGGTTGGCAATCGTCATTGGACGGTTGTATGCGAAGCAGTAAAAACTCCGAGTAAGTTTGCAATAGATTGAAGAAAACGACCGAAATCCACAAAAGTGTTGTGCTAAAAAGCCACATGGAGAGGGAGTGGGGAGGGGGGGGGGGAGGAAGCAATAAGATGGCATCTCATGGCGTTTTAACTTTTGAGCATAATTTTTTGTGAGGAAGCCATTGCATACAGATAAATTCAGCAGAAGCTATTTTTCAATGTATGTACGAACGTTACACCCAATTTCTACTTCCAGCGCCGAAATCCCGAGAAATTGGTCGTATTTTAGTGTCATGATCACCACTGAATTGAAATCTCATAATCTTTTGGTTGCTATGGCTTTTTGACGTCATTTCAGCCCGGTTAGCACATTTTGTGAACGGTGAGGACTTCTAAAAAACAAAAACTTGATGATTGTAATGTTCGCCATTGGTGAACTAGTGTAAGCTCAACTTCCGTTCGATTACCTATCATTACTGGACGTTTACATAAGTTGTAAAAATTTTCATATATTCAGTTATGAAATTTCGGACGCCAAACCAAATGTGAATAGCGAAGATTTTTTTGATTGAAGACTAGTTCAATTAGTTACACATTGTTTCGGAGCTATACTTTATTGGTGCTGAGCATCGACGTAGGTTGTTCATCCGATGAGCTATGCTGTTAAAAAAATCCATCATTTTCCCTAATTTTTGGACATTTCCATACAGTTAAAGATGTTGTATTGTTAAACGCATATACTTTTTTATGGAAAAATTGCCGTTTTGTTCAAAATCAAATATGCTGCCATGAAAATCAAATATGTTGCTTAGTTTAGACTTGAATCAATTACAGATTTTACTGACTACGCACAATGTCAACAATCTCATCAAGGCAAAGTTCGATCCCGTTGTGGACTTCTTCAATTGCCTGCTTCAATTTCACTTAAATCGTTTTGCAGGTTTAAATTGCACACATCTTTAAGCGGTCAATTTATTTGATCATAGTAGATGAATGCGAAAAAATTTATTACATAGGCAGGACGACTTAGGAGGAACACTAGCCGTTGACATCAAATCTAATGACCAAAATTTTATGTTAAAGCCACAAATCCAAGATATTGACTTAGTAATTTCACACCAATAGAGCAAAAACTTGAACCTATGTTAACATTTCATGAGCAAATAGGAAGGAATCCGCGTTATTCTGCTAATAGCAGTGCATCTTCGTTAGTGGCAACAATATGCACGAATGCGGCATTCAATTAAATCAGTTGAATATGAAAACATTTCGAATGCTTAAAAAAAAAGCGATCCATTTGACGCGTAAAGGACCATACCGAAGCAACGAAGCTCGTTTATCACAAACGACAATAACCTAGAGGCAAGCAAAAAGCACGCACTCTCTAGCAGACAAAACCGCAGCATATTTGTATCTTTGGCTGCAGCCCAGAAGGCAGTCATAATCCACGTGGGGAGGCGGAGGTCAACATCAATATCATCACAAGTATGAGTAAAACAACTTGCTAATCAAAATGACATCACAAGAAATCATTTGGTCACAATGGATCAGTTTTTAGCAAAAACAAAGGCGTAAATTTTGAGATTATATTAAGCAATGCTGAAATATTTTTCATTTATTTAACTTGGCTTTTTATTTTCGTTTGAATTTAGGAGATTACTGAAATATCGAAGCTGCTATCTACAAGTTCCATCAAACTGTTCACTGGATGCTTATAAGGTTAGTGAAATTATAAAGCTCGTGCAATACTTTGCTATCATTGCTATCATATTTGTGGTGAAACATTTCAAACATACCAACCACCATTCATACAGGATAGGAATGTGTTAAACTTCGGTTGTGATGATGTAAATAGGCTATAAGAGTCGGAATTGTAGGCATAACACTCTCTCAACATATAGAAAGAGTAAATGTTGATGTAATTTGAAATTCCAATAGATCACTTGTTCATGATCGATGCGTTAATGTTTTCTATTTCTCGATTTTAGGCAATAAAAGCGAAGAAACATCAACACCGATATCAACAATTCTAGAAGAAAAATGAACTTCATAGTGGAAAAAAGTTTTAACGACGATTTGCTTAGGCTGCATATCAGAATAAGTTACACAACTCGAATATCTTTGCTAATGAGAAATGCTTCTGAATGGCAGAAACTTTCTTGCTTTCATATTCATCGATACGTTTTTACTTTAGTGGAAACAATAGCAGGCAAAAATATTTAATTGTTTTTAAATATTACGATTTATGAGTTAATTGGAAATAATTTTTTGATAGTCGTGAAACTATTTCTGTTTTAGACAAATCTTTCAATTGTGCAACACTCAAAAAATTACCTGCAACACTCAAAAAATTACCACATCCGATTGTTCTATTACCTACCGATTACTTTTTAAATTACAACAATACTTCTTGTAATTTGCCCGATACTTTCTAGTTTCCGCTTCAGTATTTTCAACCCTGCGTGAATTGTATGGAATCTTCATCGTTTTATTTCGATTAAAAAATTTCGTTAACGTTGAACGGATCTAAAGATAGAGTAGATTATAGAATTTGTGACAAATAACTCGATTATAAAAGACTCACAAACCTAGCATTGTATTGCACTCTGATGAAATAGAATTTGCAGTTTTGGAAATCGGTGGATGATATGTTAGGCGAAACGCATCATAAATTGCTGAATGTTTATTCAGCACCACGACGAATCCCTCAACAATGTCGTTGGAAATTATCACATTTTGGTCGGAAACATAAAACGAAATCATCATCGACTTCAACAACAACAACAACAGCATCCTATATCACAATAGCAACTACGACGACGATTGCGACGACGATGATAGCATCCGATGAATTAGATGTTCTTATTGAGGCAATTGACCACTTCACTACAACTTGCCCGCCTTTTCACCTCGTAAAAACTGCAACTGTATCGACTAAAACATCAAAATTATCGCTGATAGACTCAGTGAAGAATTTTGTCGGAGGTTTCATGTCGAATACTTCGGATGGTCAAAGTATTTCGTCGTCGATTGCAATCATCGTTTCGCTAATATTTGTCTTTCATCCCTTCTGATAAGTTCACTACCCCTTATTGGTGCCTCTATGTATTATACAGTGCTGCCGCTAAATTACTGTTTGTGTTCGTATTCCGACATTCACTGCTTCAGTTATGCGACCACCTTGTTCAGGCGAATATCTATCTTATCTGCTGAATTATTTCTATTCAGTTTTTTCTCTAAATAATCAATGAAGTATTATTTCCTATAATTTTCTCGATCCTCTTCAATAATCGCTTTAATATTCTCAGCTCTTTGTGAATGCCTTTGTTTTTCACAACTACATTTGTTCCACTAGCACTATAATATTGTGCATTGTTTTACTAATTTAATAGCACAATAGGAGTTTATTACTCGCAGGTCAACATGTCGGAATGCTACATATTACTTATCTTTTTACTATTACTGAATTATTGATTTATTCGACTTTAAAAAATTTTGATGAACGCCAAATTAATGAATGAATTCTATAGTCTCATTATGGTTTCATTTTCCCCTCAGCAATGTCGATTCTATTCCGCTATGCCGCAAAGAATCGACTTTTCATTTTCTCTCCTCTGTGAGGATCAACATACCACCTTTCGGGATAAATAAATTCGTTCTATAATCGTGTTCACGCAATGATCAAAGCATTTCTCGGAAACAGACGCGTTGAATAACTCCGAATCATTTATGGGGAAAAACCGCTCCCTCCTCCCAATTCTCTGACTCGCCTTCCTCTTCGTTTAGAACCGATGTTTCTTACAGTTGCGTGATGGTGCTGCTGGAAAGAGGTTAGTGATATTTACGGTGGATAGCTGAAGTTTTCAAAAATTACTGTTAAAAAAATCCCGGCTTTATTCTCCATTGCTGCCAAATAGCCGGCCCATTGACCGGAAATTTAGTTGCTGTTGATGTTGGCGATATTAAAATTGTATCACATGCTTTGCCAAATGGTTTGCTTTCTCAATTTTTGTTACTTTAAATGAAATTAAAGCTCAGAAAAGAAATTATTTGACTTACAGGATAATAAAAAAATACACCTTCTATGGGATTTAGCATGATATCCTAATTCTCCCCTTATGATTTCAACAATATTGCATTTCGATAATGTTTGAGAGAATATATTACTTCAAAATGAATGAAAAAAAAATACAAAGAAAGCAGCCGCAAATTCAAAATATTTTATTCATTAGACGCAAATAATGGGAAAACTTCCAATTAGTTGTTGATGATTGTGATGGGTTAGACCCACAATGATGGAGATTTTCATTAAAGAGTAGCCTAATAATATGCAATTATTTCGTTTTCATAGATCGTTGCTCTTGCCTACATTTCAAAGCCAAATAGACACGATATAAGAGGCAAACAATAGTCCATAGTGAGAATAACGATATGCCGACCCAATGACCACCACTCCAATCCTCTTTATAGGCGTATTGTGACCATACTTGTGCCATTAATATAAATACGCATATCTAAAAATTATAGGTTTTTTTTTAGTGAAATAGAGTTGATAGCACTCATTTTTTGTTGTTTATATGTAGGGTGTTCCATATTATTCGATGAAGTTTTATTAAATATAATTGTTGATGTGCAAAAAAATGTAAGCCTATAGCCAAAATGTAAGCCATTATATATTTCTAATATTGATTCTAATAATGCAACTAGTATTCTAATAATGAAATACTAGTTGAATAAGTGCAAAGTTTTGTTACGATTGTTGAATGATAGTATGATTGTCGAAATTGTCGCGCTAATCCTCGGATTAGAAATTCAGTTACATTTTGAGCCTAAGTGGAACAATCTCAACTAGGGTGCCATTTTCTAATATCAGAAAAAAAAAAGTTTATGACGAATAGTGAAGTACAAGGACAATTCAGCTATCTAATGAACAGTTTACAACTTTAGGAACTAGTACTTAATACTACTTCCACACTGACACCTCATATTGCGTCTGAACATTGCCAATGATGTCCGCTTATTTATTTATTTATTTATTTATATATTTATTTATTTTTATTCACTTATTTATTTACTTATTTATTTATTTATTTAGCAAAAATCCATTCAAATTCTAATGCAACCCTTAGGCATTGTGTCATTTATAAATTTAATTAAAAGCATTGACGCACGCTAAGTGGTGAATTCTTGACTTCTGAAACTCCAGATAATTACACTGGTTAATTTCACATATAAAATTGATTTCCTAGAAATATCCAGAGTGGAAAAACTGACAACGGCTCGAGTATCGACAGCGATCGCACGATGATAATCCTCCTTCCAATGTAAAGCATGACTGCTCACCAAATAACCAGTGATAAAATAGGCACCCATAAGCCGACCGCATAATTCATGTGACTCGTCCAGTACAACGTTTACCTACAATTATTACATAATCCGTAGCAAGGCATCGATGGCGCTAGCAGATGCTGATCTTTTCTAATACAAATAAACTACACGTAAAGTGAAATGTAAAATAAACATTGTTTTGACAATTAGGAAAGATAATATGAAAATGTGTGTAATAAAAGGGCATATATATCAAATCCTACCTTAGAACTCGTTCAGGAAGGAATATATTGATACAGATAAAAAAATATCTCGTCAAACATTCGGAAGGCGTATGAACACAGGAAAGGGAAACTTTTTTTAGCCTTCTAGAATTCGATTTAAGCAGAAATAAACCTGTCGATGAAGTAGCCATTTTGGGAAGGCGATCCATGCAGATCCGATCGCAATTGATGCGATTGAGTCAAATTGATAGAGGAAATTGGCGTATGGTGTTGCAACGTTGAACCATTTACCAAGTGGCCAACCGGATATGCTTTGTATCAAAAAGTGAACGCCCAACGAAATAAAACACCACCATTTTCCTATTTTTACATACTGAAATACCGAATCTTATACTATGTTTGAATAACTATTTATTGTGTTTTTGACTCTTTTTACAATAATTACCAATCTATTTAAAATAACGATTGACAAAGAGGAATGCACATTTATATTTTGAACTTAATTATCAAAAAAAGAATGGAAGATGGAAGATGATTATAAATGTTATCACATCGAAAAATTGCTTTCAAAATTTGTCTTATGCAAATATTTACGATAATCTTGATTGGAAGCTATGGACAAGACATCAAATGAATCGTCTAATATTATTCGCATTTATGCAAAGTAAAATGAAAAAAAAATTTATTGAAGAAATAGTAAAAGCTTGAAGATATTCTCAGCACTGTATTAAACGAGGCTTTTCATGAAAGCAATTAGATCAGCTATGCATAAAGTATGGAAGATTCGGCTTAAGGAACTCCACCTGTAAAGGAATGAGTTCAGGTGTCGTTGATGAGCTGTGATAGAGTAAAATGAGCGTTAGAGCAGCACCCTGCAAGTTATTGTGATCATAAGTACTTATATCAGAGATGAGTTGAGAAAATAAAATAAAATAAATGTTTTCGCATGCTTTTTCCGACTTTATTTCACTTGTAAATAAAAATATTACACTACAGTTGCAAATAGGCAATAGGCTGTTGGGAGTGAATTCCTCTAAAGTGTAAAAGTCACTTTGTTATTGATAATCGAAATCATTTTCACACTTCTCAGTCAATAAGCGTTTTCTTTAAAGTTGACGAATGAGACAAGTTTCATAAACGATCTTCCACTTAAAATGCCTTTTTTTTCGAAAGTTATCAATAAGTTTTATGTCTTCACAGCAGGTTTGATGTTGAATGATTGATAGCCGATGAATATATACTCAGAATATAGCACAATGATATGTCAATATTTTAAATTCCTTAGAAAGATTTGCAAATATTCCATTGAGTAGTTGTTCCTAACGAAAAAATTCAACATATAATCAATGCAACGAATTTCGGGCACTTCCTCTTTTAATAATAGTCTTCGTTAAAGTATAAAAAGAAACGAACTCTCATAGGTGATGAATGACGAATGAAAGAGCAAAGAGAGAGAAAAGAAGAGACAGAGAGCGGAATTCTTAAAAATTGGGCAATATTTCCAATAAATCCAGCAAATGCTCAACCGAAGAGAGAAAAAAGGGAAACGAAAAAAGGAAAGAGTTATTGTTGATTGCAGCACACCTACTTCTTAACTACGACCAGAAATGATCGTAAGTGATAAAGAAATGAAAATTTTTTGATGCAAATTCGAGGATTTTTTCCATCATCCAAGCTTGTATAAGAGATGAGTGATATATATATATATATATATATATATATATTTTTTTTTGGAGATAATTGAATAGCCTTGTGCTTATCATATTAAACTTAAGCAAATTTATTTCAGGCACCACACCACAAAACATATATACATTAGATTTTAGTATCAGCTTCTAATACTATTCTGTAGAAAGTAGGATGGTTTCATTCGGGAATCTGATGACTTCCGTTAAGATTCTGACAGTTTCGTTTGAGAATTTGAAGGTTTCATATGAGAAACACGTGATTTCACTTTTAGAATCTATTTCATGAATAACGAAGAGGAGAAATTTCACTGACATAACAGCATATTCATTGCAACACGACGATGATAAAATATTTCACAATGTTGAATTCACTGCTAATTAGCAGTGTAGTTTTTGTGGGTTACAATTAGCCAATAATTATTCAAAAGAAGGAAATTTTTCCCTGAATAAAGCATAAAAAGTTGAGTTATTGTGAAAATAATTAATGAGTATATTAGAATAAACTTAAATAGCCAAGTTGAAAATGTTTATTATGAAAACTGAATAAAAATATCTCTCAAGATTTTGAATAAAATGCCTCTATTCATAAAGACGTTCAATGTATTCATTCACTACTTATCACTCATTTCCTGCTGTAAGTTTTTTTTCAAGCTAATAGTCCGCTATTGAAATTTTATGGATTATTTGAAGTGAATAAAAATGAAAAAATTTTCTTTGAATTCATAGAGTTTCATATAACAACAAATTGGGCAGCGTTGAGGCAATATGAGGGAAACTTCTATCGAATAATTTATGGCCCACAGGTTTTAATAATACAATTTGTAATAATAAAATCGAAAAGAAATTAAAATCTACAAGTGCAATTCATCGAAAAAACTTTTCATTCATAGCAAGAAAGCAAATTTACAGAGTGAATCAATTCAATCGAAAATGCGAACGATATGAATGTTTGTGGAATTTCAAGGAAAAATGAATAAAATAAAAAAAACTTAAAAAATATGATCTGAGCGAAGAAAAGATAGTTGATAACAACACTTTAGAATATACGTGTAACGANTATATATATATATATATATATATATATATATATATATATATATATATATGTAGCATGAGAGGGAGGACGTTTCATGCAACATGAAGTGAAAGGAAATGTTCGGCGAAAGGTCAAGGTTGTGCACTGATGTCTTCATATGTCACAAACACCGCACAACGAGGCAATCCAACGAGTGTACAATAAAGTAGAAATAGATTCATCAGATTAGCGCTGTGTTTTAGATATAGTGGGAGGTTGAAAGCTTCTAAAAATTTTATGCATCAACCATCATATTCAAAATAATGGATACTCTTAGATTTTCCCATGGCCACTTTGAATTCGAATATTAGCATTCGATATTATTTATACAAAAGGTTCAAAATTATGTCGGTCCGAAAATAGTGTGTGTAAAACTAAATTGTTATGTAAAATTAAATTTGTCGCTAAATAACACCAGCTTCAGGTCAAATTCAATTTAACAAAAGCGATCTGCACGGTCACTACTAGGATCAGTTGCCACCCTATCCTTTCATCATATAGAAATCAGATTAAGTCAAATAGAAGTAGGCAATTTAAGCAGATTTCAGGGATGCTATAGGAATATATGCATTGAAAGGGAGACCAAGATGTTGCTAAGCATTCTATGATAACAATTTTATAAAGTTACAATCATAATGATGCAATCAAACGGCCAAATCATTTACAATGAAGAAATTCCACGAAGCATTCATACGCTTTAAGAACAATCGAAAGGGTAGAAAATTCTCGCTAGGAAATGACTGTGTTTGTTCTCTCCAGGAAAAGCAGTGCTTCGCTCCACCGTAACGGGTATCAGAGTTTCATCTGGAGCATGAGGAGAGGAAAAAACAGAGGAAGCGATATATTAATATTACCATTTTCAACTAGTTCTCAAAAACATGGGTGCCATCTTTTCGACTAGTCGGACTGTCCTCCTAAGCTGCATCAGTGCCATTGTGGCTTCGTTTAAAGCGCTATTACTGAGAAATTCTAAAACAAAAGAGCCTTCGAGCATCCCAAAATATGCAGTCAAAATATTTTAGCATCATTATGAGTTGGTAACGGATCTATTTCGCTTTGAGTGAAATTTGTCGCATCTTAAAGGTAATAACACTTCATATTAGAACTTTCCAACTTTATAAACACTATGAAAACTTTATTTCGACAACTTTATAAAAAACTTTAAACTTTATAAAAACAAGAAATTTTCAACCACTTACAAAAATAAGATCGGCTGAAGGAGCAGGTGCTAGGAAAAGCGTCGCGCCAAGAATGAGGCACACTGTCGCATCGACGGTGACTAGCACACGCTGCACTTGCATTCCGAATAGTGACATGTGGTATAGAGCATCGATGCCCTCTTGTGATGTACAACAACACGGTCTCTCGTCGCCTCTTCTTATCTATGTACATCTTCCCTCGCCTCCGTCTACAGATTCTGCGGCCAGACAGACAACGCCCAACACATGCATCGCCGAGCATCGTTCACAGTATCCATCGTGTATAGTAGTAGTTCATGCATGTTTACGTACACACTTTAACACAGGTGATGCCCGCAATTCACAGCGCGATGAAAACTTGTTCCACCCATTTCGCATCTTCACATCGCTTGGAATGCAATAGCAACATTCGATGAAGGTAATATGAACATATTGATGAGTTATTCAAATTTATAGCACAATATATATTCCTAACATTGAATGGGTATAATCGATGAACATATTTTCATGAGAAAATGCCAAACAAATTGTATACGCCTATATATATTATTGTTGTTACAGTTCGACTCAATGTTAAAAAATTCTTATAAGTACATTTATTTATCATTCATAATTTTTGTTATGATTTATAGGCTGCTTACTGCTATTTTTACAATGGAAATTTTACAAATGAGGTGAGGGCAAGATATGAATTACTTCCCACTTGAAAGTATTACATTGAACACTCATTTGGAGATTTTGTAATGCGCCGTAATTACTCATAAACCTGGTGAACAGTATTTTGTCTTGAGCGAAGAGTGAATGCAAATATATTGCAAATCTTCTTCATACATCTCATGCGCAATTCTTTCTTCACAATGAAAAGGATAGTGTTGAGAATAACCTCGAAATACATGAAATATTACCATTACAAATGCACTCCCAAAAAATAATTATCATCGGTATTGCAAAGATACTACTAAATTAGCCTAAAATACTACTAAAATGACCCAAGCATAATACTAAAGTAATTTCGAGATGATACAAAGCAGCTTTATTTGTCGGCCAAATATAAAAGAAGCATAAGTAAGCGGCCGAAGAATAAGGCAGTTGAGTACAGGTCAAAAGCATACTTGTTAGGCCAAAATTGCACTCAACCAGTCAGCCTCTTTTAATGTGATAACCACGAAACTCTGTAGACGAAGCGAAATATGTCGACTAACAGAAATAAATGTTAGAAATCCAGGAAGATGGAGGATGGTGTGATGCCTTCCTGAAAAAGCAGGAGGAAGCGAACGTTTAAAAGTGTTTTTTTTTCAGTTTCTATTTTGATTCATTCCATATTGAGAACAGCCTCACATTACGAAACGCTCTGCACATTCAGTAATCAAGAAATTCAAATGCAACATAGGTAGTGTATGACCTTGTTCCGCGGCCTTGTTAATTTCCCATAGTTTAAATAATGACACTTTTAGGAACTGCGACAGTTATGCCTAATTTATTTAGATTACCTGTAGCATAGGAATTGGTCAAAGCATAAAGTATGTAAGCTATAAGCTTATAACATATAAAAGCAACATACAAGCTTTGCTAAGAAATCTCAATGTATCATATTCTTTGATGGGATCGATTTGTTTACACACAATGGTTTCCAAATTTTTGAGATGCAAAGCATCAATATTTATGCTTATAGATGCACGAAGAATTATTTATGCATTTGATTCGAGCGAAAAGATGTTTTATTTTGCATTTCGATAAAAGCGGTAGAAGATAAAAAGAAAGATTGTAGCAGCGAATGACTGAAATTCGAACCGAACATAAAGAAAAAAGGAAAATATTAGTAAGGATTACATTGCGAAACTTTCATAAGTAGTTAATTCTGCTGGTGGCCGCAACATTTCTTGAGATTTTAGGGCTAAAAAAATATACTCTTGGATTTTCTTGAATTTGTACTGCTGGAAAAATATAGACATACCTTCTTTTGTATTTGGACTACTGGAGAAAATTAACGACAATTTTTGATCGTATATCTTATGTACTTTATAATATGACTAGTTTTGAGCTAGTTCGGTTGGATGGCAAAAAATTCAGACGATATTCTTGAAGTTGAGTAAGCTATCTGTCCCTGAAACTTAACTGACGTTGTCGAATCTTTCATTAGATATTGAGCAATGCTACCCATCGATGCCCCTCTTGACGGAAATTCTCGCACATTTGAAGGAGATGATTCTTGTGCTAGTTGTTCTCCTCCACTTTATACAAATTTCTTCTTTACTATTCTGGTTCACCATTGTTTTCGTGTGATCGCGTCATCATCCCAAACGTTCCGAAAGTCCATTGCCGAAATCCCTATGATGCTTCACTGCTCTTTTCAGAAAACCAATTGTAACCACCATTGGCTTATAATAAATCATTGTAACGTTATTTTCATTAGATGATTTCAAAGTATGAACTTTATGTATTCGAAGGGATAGTGTCATCGCAATTTGATTATTCATATCGCTTTGATTTGTTTCTCATTTCTTGTTTTATTTTGGGCGCATTCCCTCCGCACCCGTTACTGAATACCTCTAATTTGCTTTGGATTTTAGAAGTTTTCAGTTCTTCGGTTTCTATAATCGCCGTTTTGAATCATGCGAAGAAAGCTTTTGTCCGGGTTTTGCTTAAATATTTGAAACCGGCTTCGGTATGACATACTCTAGTAAGTCTGAACATGATACGAACCGACGATCGTTCGGCATGTGAACGTAGGAAAATGAGTTGCAGCCCCAGTAATATTGTACACATTAATGATATTCTTGCTTTTCTTAACCATTGATCAATGATATCGTCAGCTCTTTTTTTGGATTTCCGATCGATCTTTGAATGTTTCCGACATCCGATCAGCTACATCCATCTCTTATATTAGATAAACCTTATGATAACAGTGAGGATGGCAGCTAGTTATGCAATGAAGACAAACACAAGAAATGATATGAATAACAAAAGCAAAACCTTTATTAGGCAATCTATTTGAATAATGAAACACTAATGATAAAAATGTAAAATGAGAGAGCACCATGGCATCAGTAAAACAGTACGACTCGAATTTTTTGCATAGAACGCTTTTATACAATGGAGCGTCATTCAAAAAGAAACAAACAAACAAACAAGTTGGATTAGCGAAAACAAGTCATACATCACCATTTGAGCATTATCGAATGCATAAAACAGCCATATATCATTTTCACTGTATCGCCGTTACTAAGAACACTAAGATCAACGTGCTAGCAACATGGCGTATACAGCGAAAAAAAAAGGTATGTCAACACATAAACGAACGATTTCTTAATCGGCGAGCCCATGTTAGAGGCTAGTGAAGAGCTTCGTCGATTGCTTTCTGAATGTTTGCGAATGCGTCACGACCAAGGTAATCCGGATGACCGATCTCCCACGCTTTCATTCGTTCTTCATCTGTCGGCCCCGGCTCATCGTCTTGCTGTGCACCGGGCACCTTTAACATAGCAAATTTTTGCATACTTCTATGTGTAATAAATGTTAATGTTTTCTTTACTGCCTATCTATTCCTTCACTCAATCAGCTTTAATGTTTATTGCCACATATAATGAATTTAACAAAGTGTTACCTTTAAGACCCTTCAAAAAACATCGCATAGATGAATACTCATTTATGATAAACAGACCCACCCCTGATCCACAGTTGCAAAAAGGTCTAGATCGTAATTGGTAATTCCACTTGTAATGCTCATGCACAGCTATCATTAGAGCTGCTGATAACTAGGACACTACAATCGGAAGACGCCCCGTTATTAGTGACCAGTTGTACTTTCCATATCGACAGCACTGATATTATAACAATACTCTTGCACATTTTTATTTCTTTAATAAACTCTGTGGAATGATTGATAAAATAGTTATACAACTTTTCCAATATTCATTGATCAGAAAAAAATTCAAAGTTTGAATCAAATTCAATTGCCTATTGCCTATTGCTTATTGTTATTTTTAACAACGAATTCAATTGCCTATTTTTAACTATCTAAATTTCAAAAGTTTGAAATCAAAAAAGAAAAAAAATTCCTTGAAACGCAACCTCTTTCATGAGTGACTCTAACTTACAACTTATGCGTCAAAAGTAAGTAATTTAACAAAAACACTTTAACAACAAAGTAATTTAATAAAATCTATGTCATATATGCTTCATAAAACCAGTCGAAAAATTGCCAAGTTCTGATCAAAATGAGCCCTTTCATCAATTACGTAAAAATTATCCCGCAGTTCGAAAAATTATTTAAAATTTTCCTCTCAATCGTAACTGATTGGTGCATCCAACCAATTTAATTAGTGCACTTATAGGAATCAAACGAGGAGCAAGCAATTCAAACTGACCCATTAATATTCCTTACAATGCACCGATACAATTTCTTCAACAAGAATACTGAACAGAATAAATAAAAAATCCACGTTAAAAGTATCAGTTATCAACGCTTATCAGTGTTTGACGAAATGCTTGGAAAGTTACTTGTAAAGTTTGTTTGTGCTGAATGCAATGATAAAATTTGCAACATTAAGCACAGCTGCAATTTGCAACACGCAAACAATAAAAAGAATCGGTTTTCGTTGCCAGCTATAATACCGTTAGATAATGCAATGTCACTAAAAAAAAATCGCAAATTTGCAATTGCAACAATCGAAAGAACTGATTACTTGTAAAGTTTGTTTGTGCTGAATGCAATGATAAAATTTGCAACATTAAGCACAGCTGCAATTTGCAACACGCAAACAATAAAAAGAATCGGTTTTCGTTGCCAGCTATAATACCGTTAGATAATGCAATGTCACTAAAAAAAAATCGCAAATTTGCAATTGCAACAATCGAAAGAACTGATAGCTAACTCTAAAGTTAACCATATCTAGTGTGAGTAGCGTTGTTTCAAATCATTGCAATAGTTTAAACTCAATGCTGAGATAAAATTTCAACAATTGCATTGTAATTTAAATAAATAAACCGTAAATAAATTTGAATATTATGCTAAAAACAAAATGAATAAACCATAGATGTGAACATCCCAACTTGAGTCTCGGATAAACCTAACTGCAAGTGGAAGGAGAGAGCGCTCCTATAAAAGAGTCGCAATTTACGACTTTATACTGTCAAGAGCAGCCGTCTGCCTCTTTTTTTTTTTTTTTTTTTGCGACACCGTTGCAACCAACAGCCACAGACGCGAACACCGACGAAGACTGATACGTATTAGACGCAGCAGCTTTCCGCCCCTGATTGGGTGATGAGGATATGATCAGAGGCTGCAAAGGAGACAGCCAATGTCCGTTCAGCGCAACTACCGTACGTTTTGTTGGTTAAGGAAGAATTAGCCTGTTCCACTCCTCTTCACCCTTATGTCAACATCCTCTAATTTTCAATCCTATGTGAATAACAATCCTGCCCATAGAATGCCACAGAAAGTGATAAAAATTCGGATGCCGATATCGATAGTGATTGTCAGTAGAAAAGGATGCCTATTGAATATCCGATGTGCCCACCAATTCTCATAAATCCACCAACTACTCCAAGGAGTCGATTATTCGTAACTGTCAAATTTATGGACGTTAATTTGGTAGGCCGAAATGATATATGCGGTGAAACCCATATTTGAAGGGAGCGCTGTCCTCCGAACGGAATCAATGTTAATAAAGCACAAAAATATGACATACAACGAATAAAGCTCATTCATTTTAATTTGTTAGCAATTGTGTGAAACTTGTCACTCGAAACATTCACAACATGAGATTATAAACTTTGCATTTCCAATACAAGCACATCAAAGCATGAATATAACAATGTGAGAAAACAGAAATGCTTACCATACTTGGCGTGACAATCGCACCAGATGCGGTCAATGATATTGAACCCTTAACACAAATTTTTAGTTAGTAAAAATTATTTCAGTCAACATTCACAAATAAATAAATGTTTTGCAAAAAAAAAAACGAAAATAATGGTCTAACTAGCTGAAATTTAATTATATACAAAAAAACAAAAATACACACACACAACAAAAACTTTCAAATGTTATGCGTAAATTTTTTTTTTCACTCGCAAGCTTCCATTAATAGTGTCTAAAAAATTTTCCTTCCCGAATTTTTTCAAAAAATTTTTTGGTTTCGGAATTTTTTCGTGGTTTTCGAGATTTTTCAGATCTATCCGCAAGGTTCAAAAATTTTATTAAGAATCTATCTGAAAGAGTTAGCGTCTTACCAATAAATTCGTTCTAGTTCAATTTCTCTTGTTTAGTAGTATTGTGTATCATATATTATAATTGGTAATTCAATGAACAAAAGTTTTGTTAAGAAAAAAAAATTGCAAATCAAATATTACAAATGATAAATGTTTATTCGATGTGAATATTATTTCCATGCGTTAACATGCATAATGTAGAGACCGCAACGCCACAATCCGCCTCTCTCGCCCATCGCCGTTGAATTTTTATGTTATAAGACCCAAATTTTGTTTGTTAAATGTGCTACGCCAAAGTTTTAAAGTTTGGTCGTGTTCCTAAGGACGACGTTATCAAAATTCAGCTTAATGTTTGATGATTAACAAATCTTATTGTTATAACTGCTGTGCCCGCTGAGTGTTAGTGCAATAAAATAGACCATAACCAAAGCGGCTATGTGCACCGTGTTATATTTAGCAACTATTATCAGTGGCATTCCTTTACTTCAAAGCCACCACATTTATGTATAGCGTCTGAATATTCTCAACAGACAGCAACATTCCGAATGATTTTTTTTCGCAAGAAAATAAGATGCTGTGGTATAATGGCGCTGATGTAAGGAAATGTCTTTAGAGAGGTTAGGCGGAGAAAGCAGCAGCCAAAAAAAAAAGAGGAAGGCGACCGCACGAAGGGCTACGCTACCCGAGGAAACAAGAAGGGATGGGAGAGGGGTGGTGGATTGTGAAGAGTTGTGTAAAGAAAGAGATCGACGGGCACTCACGGGTAAAAAAGCGGCCATTTGATTGGCGAGATGTTTGGGAATGAAACGAAGCGGAGTCCACGTCTGATACACTGGTGGAATGCAACGGAAAACGCGCATGCATGAACCACTCGAACGATCGGGAGCACTCGATTGCGGACTCCCCACAATGCGCTCCTTCCCCTCAACGACTAACTCCTTTCGAGACAGCATCTTGTTGTCAGCATCTCTTCCCTCAATAACTATCTCTTTAGATGGTTGAGAGAGCAGCTGGTTGTCAGCATCGCTTCCCTCAAGAACTATTTCTTCAGGGGGCTGAGACACCAGTTGGTTGCCAGCATCGCTTCCCTCAAGAACTACTTCTTCAGAAGGTGGTTCCAAATCGAGACCCGCGTTCACGTCTGTTTCGATGGTTATCGATGCTGCTGCAGGGATAGAAGTGATTGCTGCATACACCGAGTCAACGTGCTCACACTCGCCAAGGTGCGCCATCTCAACCGAAAGTGAGCTCGAGGAGGCGAGGTCACGCACACCTATAGAGGAAGAGGAAGGCTGTGTGCACAGAGGCAGCGAGCACGACCAACTCACGTGTGTTGAAGGTAGATTGGGCGCGACGCGTGTCGAAAACAACGACCACCAGTAAGCGAGATGCTCTGAGATGTGGTGACCACCCGCCTCCTGCCATGGCTTCACCGCACCCAAGAAGTGCACTATTTTCACCTGAAATTCATAAATCCTCTGCATGAATCTTGTGCAGTAGTTGGAAATATGTAGCGTCTCAAAGCTTCATAAAAATGTTGACACCTATATTACGTTCCGAGATGGTGAAGTGCTGAGGTGGCAACATCTGCAACCCACGAAATTGTAGGGAGATGAAAGCCCAATTTGAATGACGAATTTTGAAGACCATGAGAAGATGGATGGTTACACCCTCACTTTATCTACATAAACCGAATTATGCATCAGTTAACGAAGAGTTATCACACGAATACAAAAAAACGCTTTACTTGGTGTGCGAGATCGATGGCAAAATTAAATGAAACTTCATAAGAGAACTGGGTGATACTGTGGCAATCTCACTCGGTAAGCCTAACAACAACATCAGTAATCTGCAGTAACTTCACCATTCTCTTCCATAGTTACATTGGGCATAATTGCGGACAATTCTGCCATTAAAATATAGCATATTTCACAGAAATCACAAGATTAAAAATTATTTATAATTCATTCGTGTGGACAACTCTTCATAACATTTTGCTATAGACAGAACAGCTCTCTATTACCATCCGAAAACATTCGTTAGCACTACGTAAATAGGAGAGAATCAACTGAAGTAACGTTCAAAGATAAAATCATATGCAAATCACCTGTGCACCGAAGCGCTTGTATGCGGCCGCATACGAGTAGATTGCTCCCGCTGTCATATTATATATAAATGGCAAACGATATTGTGGTGGCTTATCTCTCCAATCGCTATAATACATATTAAGCAATCCTTGATCACCACCTGAAAATCATAATTTACATTGAATTTTTTTTAATGCTTGCAAATTTATTATCTGTGCCGAACTTAGAGAATTTCAAAAGTGGAAACATTTCATAGGGCCAGAAAGCCGGAAAACTTCAACCGGAATATCACCCCTCTCTGGTAAGACATTTTATAGAAAAGATAAAAATTTACGATGCCATACCGTGATCTACTTAAATGAAAAAGCTAAAAAATTTAATCTTTCAATATTAATTGCTGTACCCTATATGAGGAATAATTTAGAAAAAATAAAGAGCCGATCAATTACCATATAAAATTTTAATTTCACAAATTTGAAATGCCTCTAATTTGTTTTCTCATAGCGCAATGCGAAAAAAAAAATTCTATGAAGAATATATAAAACACTATCTGAAGAAGTAAATCATTTAATAAATGTCTAGCGGTTTTCGATCTTTACGTACTCCATTGCGAAGAAAATACTCTCAAAACAATAAAATCCCTAATATAATTAAGCACATATTATTCCGCTTTTTAAACCTCCGTCACTACAAGCTTACGTATGGCATATACGAACCCCATAAAATCTGCGAAAACTACAATCCCCGTCCAATCGATGAGAAGCGCTCTGCTACACCTATAAGCTTCTACATCTCAGATTGATACGCATTAAGGCTACTGTTTGACAGAAATCCTCACTGAGATCGGAAAGCTGGCAAATTTAAAGTGCAAGGAAATGCTTACAATTGGAAAGTTAGGATTTTCAGTGGATTGCATTTATTATTTATTCATTATTAATTTTCAAATTACATGCCTCCTCTTCTTTTCATTTGCTCTGGAATTGAAATCTGTTTTGAAGTTTCCATTAGCCCTTCCTTGGAATAAAAATGTGCTTTTTTTTGGAAAATTGCGAAAGCTATGAGCTTTTGGACTTGAAAGTGAAGAACACGGTATATGCGCTAAATAGTACCACAACAAGAAACAGTACCGTCAAAAGATCCATGTTCGAGAGCGAACCTCAGAATTTCACCATAGGTGTGTTCTGAGGGGACAAAGACGAACACTCCTGAATTGAAGCAATCTGGCCATCCAATATCCGCGACAGCCGAAAATTCAGGCCTTTCGAAGAGTTCATCCGAATTTTGTAACACCTTTAAATGCATACGTTCTACCGCTTAGCGGAAACAGCTCAATAACGCATCAGAAATTCTGTGGCTAAAAAACGCTTATACTTGGATAGAAATCTGGCCATACTTTCGACAAAAACTGGACATAAGTAGCAACATGTAGATCCACAATTCAAAGGCAAAATACCGCAGCCTCCTTTTGTAAAAAATAATTTGACCATAGAATTGTTAAGGTGGAAAATTGTGACGTATTTTCTTCGTCCTCCTCTTACTGATGAATACAAATACCTGTCACAAAAGACAACTGCTTAGCATTTGAGCGGGTGCTATATATATATATATTATATATAGTATATCAATGATGCAATATTCTGCAGCATAAACAAGTGAGTTACCTTAGAAAGAAATAAAAATTAAATTTCCAATGCGATAAAGGAAAAAAAGTCATACTAAACAATCGGCGTCGAGAAATACGCATTTGGTATATTGCGTAAGCCGCCAGCAATGAATTTTCGTAAACGTTACGCCAAGATCTGGACGACCAATCAAACCGAGGTTCACTGAGTCTCCACTATCGAATACATTCACATGTGTGACCGCATCGTATACCGATCTCAATTCCTCCCTAAAATTCTTTGTATATAATTTAAGATGGAATACCACTTCTTATTCTTTGCATTTCTTCCCATGAGACTTACTAAAGAGAGAAATTTATATTCTATGCACTTAAAAATCAACGCCTCTACCTTTTTTACCAAACCAATATTATATCAAATAATAGTATCATAGTATCAACATTCTGATATTTGTATTATAATAGTACTATTTGTTATAACCTTCTTTAAATTTATTATTTATTATCTTGCAGCTCTTGCCATTGTTTATTTGTTATACAATTTATTCGAATAGTTGTGACAAATTGTTATAGTTACAACAAATACTAGTACTTTTTTCACGTTTGACAGAGAAGGGGATTTATATAATCTCTATATGTATCGAGTGGTAAATTATGTATAATTTAGTCATGCAGAATAAATTTATTTGTGGCAAGCTACTAAATAAGACTAAGTAAATAGATGCGGAATAAATAACTACTAAATACAATGATAAAACATCGATTTAATGAGCTTAAATAAACAGAAAGGACACTGAAATCATGTCGTTTATATAAAATGAGCTTAAAAAGTTATCAGTTACTACTAACACTCTGCTACAATACCCTTCCCCTTATCTCTCCTCTCTCCCATAATGCAAAAGAACGGCTTTTCTGTGAACTGATTCTCATAGATCTACCGTTCTTATAGATTTATTCAAGAACTGTTCTCCCAATACTTTTAAGTCGTTGAAAATGCAATAGGGCAATACATACAGCAGTGGTTGCGATACAGCGTTAGTGACCATGCAATGCAATTTTCTGGTCGTATTCGACGCTTTGAGTGATTGTGCAAGCACAAGAGCGCCCACTGCATATCCATCGGTTGTTGCGAGAGTTACCCAGGCCTCGGTCATCCTTCCTGCAACTAAACCTCACTTAATCAACATTTTTTTGCAAAACGATTGCAATGCAAACGCTGCGCCATTCAACATCGAAACGCGATAACCTAACAAACGATGCCAGCAATTTGCATACTATGATTGAGATATTTCAGTGGAAAGATATCCGAAATAATCTCACAAATATTAGCAGAAAAATAAATGAAAAAAAAAAGTTAGCTATATTGAAGTTGATGTCCACTAGCAATTGTTGTACTATCGCACAGATGTTAGTGGAAGATGAAGCAAACGGCAACAAAATACCTTCAAAATAGTGGTTTGTTTGAAGTGCAAATATTTTTTGCTTGGAAATTAGCCTGCCAATGAATGTAGTCTCCCTTGCAACATCCTATGGGAAGTCAACAAAATTTCGCATTTTGTTATCTCTTTTTTCAATAAGCCACCTAATAACTCGCAATTCAAATCATCTTCCGGTTTAGAGAATCATATTGTTGTTCGCATTTTTAAAAATTTATAGATTCTAGCAGTTAGAATTTCCAAAAATAATTGCAAAGCTTTGAGCATTTTCTTTCCAGTGAGCCGAATTTCATTTAAAACCTCATCGCATATATTTAAAAAAAAAGAAACGTAAAAAACAGTAAAAAATTTAATCGAAATCAATGAGAAACTTAGAAAAACAGTGAAATTTCGATACGAATTCAATAATTATATTTTACATCACAATGAATTTTCTCAAAATATTATCAAATTGTTGAAAATAAAATCTCAAAAATATTTCATCATATATCAAATATCTGTTAAAACTCTTTTTATTAATGACGCAATTGTATAATATCAAAAGTAAACGAGTGAACACTGAAGTACCACAACGAACTTCAAACGAATGATGGTTGCTACTATGAAAGAACTGAAATGAATAAGGAAACGCCCATTGGAGTTGGCACTACTGACCGATTAAGGTGAGCACTTAAATAAGCCTATCGCGGTATCTATGCCACTAAACCCTAAGAGACAATTTCCGCTACATTCCTTAATTCATTTACAATACGATTAAATCACAATTAATATGCAACAGATGCGAGCCATAGGTATCAAAAAATCTATCTCATTTCCATTGTTACACTACATGAAATTAATTAGTCCAGGTCTACAGACAATTCAATCGAACATTGAAAAAAAAAGTTCTTAACGAAACACGAAAATTAAAGCTGTTCTCCATGTTTACAGGGAATCATCGACGGAACACCATTGGCGAACGAATGCTTGCAATTTCATTTCGTTCGATGCGTCAACACATAATGCAAAGTTAGCGTCTGTTTTTCGATGATTTAGTAAGCATCGTTGCATAAAGCATTATATTGAAAATATATTAGACAAGTAGCGAGACATTACGATGAAGGGATATCAGCATTCGGCCAAAATGAATCTTGTAGTGAAATTATATATATATATATATATATATATATATATATATATATATATTAAATAGACACGTAAATATAAATGAATAAATAAGCACACGAATATAAAGAAATAAATAAATAAGTAAGGAAGTAAATAAGCAAACAAATAAATAAATAAATAAATAAATAAATAAAAATATAAATATAAAAACATAAATATGTATACAAATAAATAAATAAATAAATAAATAAATATATATATATAATATTTCTGGGACTTTCTACACTTTCGACATATGACACAATTTGACTGATAAATAACATCCATAAATTCTGACACGATATTTGACACATTTCGGGATTTTTGACGTTTATATTAAATTCTGGCAATGTAAGTGCATATATTAAACTCCGATAATGTAAGTGCATATATTAAATTCTGACAGTGTAAGTGCATTTGGTAATTCAGCAAGTTGATATGAAAGCGATAAGAGAGAAACAGCAACAAAAATATCCGTAATTACAGGAATTCTTCCATCTCATAACACATTAGAATAACATGCGAGCAAAAAAAAACATCTCTCGCTCATTGAAAGTTTTTCAAACTTTCAAATATTGTTATATATGTATTATGCTTCTTAAGTGACAACTAAATCAAGCATTTTGACAGCTGGAAATTTTGTTCCTCTACCTACATCTTTATAGTGGACAAGGCATCGATTTTTTGCTGCAAAATTCGTTGAAAGATATTTTGTATTAAAATTTTTCGGCTACTTTAACAAATATTTGAGCGATTTTGATGGAAAAATACCTCAGTTGCCCTGTAAATTAATAATAGAACGCTCATTTGAAGAAAAAATTTGATGTTGGCAATTGTCCTCATAATGCTTTCATTTCATTACATTTATGATAAACATCTCCAAAATGTCGCAAGTTCATCGGATTTTTTTCATATATTTCTATTCAGTTAAACAGTCAGCAGTATCCTTTCAAAGAATGGAGAAGCGAGCCAACATAGCTGTCACGATATGCACTTTTACCTCCCACTTATCTCAGCTTTACTTCCCTACTCCGTAAGTTACTAGCGAAAATTTTGGAAAATGTTGAATAATGCCTCCATATTTTAACTGATGCGACATCGCATGCGCAAATTTTGTAACTGAAAAAGCAGCCCGATGAAAGCAAAATGAAAATTAAGCCGATGAAAGATGCCAGCAAGCTTTCTAGCATCGTTAAACGTCTCTTTGAATGTAATTCATTACAACTTTTAGCGCCTGTAATATTTATAACTTCTTTCAAAAAATATGCATTAACGTGAATTGAGGTCGCCCAATCACAGGCATTAAATTCATCGACTTTCAGTGGTTCATGAGTCGAGACTACTGGATAGACAAACACACAGACAGATACATATCAGCGGACGAAGATTGTACTGCAATCATGCAATGCGCAAGACAGATTTGCAGAAGAGCATAAAAATTCGTGGTTTAGTTTCTAATCACTTTGCATTTTTTCCGGCATTGATGGAAATATTCTTATTTAAAGTAACCTTTATTGTTC
Source organism: Baylisascaris schroederi (assembly GCA_006503575.1). Lineage (NCBI taxonomy): Eukaryota > Metazoa > Nematoda > Chromadorea > Rhabditida > Ascarididae > Baylisascaris > Baylisascaris schroederi. Next base: position 757,782 of record QEWY01002186.1, on the reverse strand, counting down.
GACTAGTGGAAAATGTTCAACGATTGTGTTTTAATCCAACGCGTAAAAATGTTCAACTATTTCATTTCCGTTTACGCATTGAACACCAGTCCACACACAAAATGGGAAAGCAGGTTTTCCTCAACGAACCAAATTCAATAAAAGTGATAAAACATATTTGACCAATTAAACAATGTAGAGATAACCTCAAAAATTTAGCCCGGCCTCAAAGTGAATAATCTTGAATCTCAAACTCAAATACGTTTCAAAGTAAATGAAATGAAATACCCTTTTAAAGATCCGAAACGATAACGAAGTTGCAAAATAATAACTCTCTACTGCAATTGGAAGTAACAAATGATAACATCAGTGAAGAAAAAAACAACTCTTCTAGGTTTTTAATATGCAAAATAACCTTTAAATGCTATTTAAATTTCATAGAGTGCCTTTATTAGAGTTTACTTATCACTTTCGGGAATAAATGCAAGTTAACTGCAATGGAAAAAAAACCAAGAAATTAGTGCAAAACTAGTAAAAAATCTTAGACTTCTGTTCTTTTTCTTTTAAATTCAGAATATTCATGCACAATCATTTTTATGTCCGGCTGCTTGGATGAACAAATTTATGAGCGAAAAATAACTACTGGATATGAACAACTTTACACAAGTAAAACAAATGATCACTTTCAACTGCCAATCAGCAATGAGAGTGGTATGTTTTCTCGATCAGTGAACTAGCCGAAATGTGTTGTTTTCCACCTTTATTAACGATGCGTTCTTTTCTAGTGTTATCGATCGATCAATTGCTGATATCTTATCAATCGTCCATCATCACTATCAGAGGCAACAAACATAAATGCATAAGTGCACAATAAAAATATTTTTAAAAAAAGGTTGTCGAGTGCTAATTTATAAGTGAAGAAACGTGTCCGAGAATCAGACACGATTTTAGCATTTGTATATTGGTTGTTTCACCAACCACTTTGACTAATAGCCATTAGAGAATAGAATATAGAGGATGATGCCTTTATATTTTAGCTGTCTGAATTTTCCCGATACCTGTCCTCCTACTCTGCCTCTCTCTTCCTCCAATAAAAAAAAAATTTCCACAAAAGATTCGTTTTTATAGATGCTACGACCAGTTTAGAGTGAAAATTTGGTCGCTGTGAAACACAAGCAAAGTTCTTCATCTTTTAATGCTTCTAGCACTTCTCAAATTTATGAACCAACATAGAATACGGTAGACGAGGTCATGGTTTCCGAATTGGAACTCCCGGGCATTTTTTACAGATAGGTATGTGGATACAATGCTGTCATGATGGACTTTCCCGAAGCAAATTTGCGGCTTATTTCTGACAGCATTTATACAGATGAAATAAAATAGCTTACTTACAGCACTCAAACTTTATTAGTGGAGGGTTTCATTAGTCGCATCAAGCATTTAATGAATCACGTCAGCATAGAAACCAAATATCCCCTTGCTCAAGGACGATTCTTCTCGAAGCTCTACTCTCTCAGCTGGTATCTCGCATAGGAAACTCAAAAGATGGCTTCTATTTGGGGATAAAACTTCACATAAACATATCACTATTCGCCTTCAAGTTTGATCGTCCCCCAAAATTCTCTTCACCGGCTTAATTATCCATAAAAACGCGCATTTTATCAAACGTTGGCATTTAGAATTTACCACAATTACAAAAAGAAAAAACAAACAAATAAAACAAAATAAACACTTCTAAGAGTCAAAAGAAGTAGCAGTAAATATTTTGAAGAGTTAACTTAGTTGCTTTCTAAACTATGGCTCTTCTTAATCAATTAATGTAACACCCTAAAAGTTCACAAACCATGAAAACTTGGCAAGATAAGCGCGAGCATATTGAGAAGTGGCGTCCATTCCTTATCATTTCAACGTTATCCAGCTTACGGTTAACCGATAATTAAGAAAATACTATTGGAACCCATATTGTTGCAAAAACTTTTTGTCGTTATCAGTACAAAATTGTTGCTGCATTTAGCTCGTTCTAAATGAAGATCGCCAAATGTTATATTGTTTACCACAATGATCCGATGAATCCTCCGTTCCCTTCCTACGCTTGAATAGCTTTTCTCTGAATTTTTGAGGGAAAATATACTCCTACCCTTTCACCCACATCAATAAATTCCCTCTCTTTCCTTGCCATAGAAACCAAAGAAAAAGTTAAAATGATTTGTTTTCACACTTTGAAATGACGGATATTATTGCTGCGTCATACCACAATTGCGTCACACTTTTTAAGAAAACCTTTTCTAATTCTTAAGCAAGTTATATCCTCAGAGGTTATTCTCGAATTTAGAGGGTAGTTCAGTTTGATTTCGCCGATTTCTTAGATATCATCAAATTTCAAAGAAAATTGAAATTTTACTCATAAGCTGCAAACGGCTGGGAAATGGTGCAGGAAACTATTTCTTTATAACTTTTTGCCATAAACTATGCTACCTTATAATGTTCTTCGCAAGTCTTGTTGGCTAACCTGGAGTTTGCCAACTGTTAACATGACACAGTAGGCTAACTAAACCGAAAGGCGATCCAACCGATACGACAGTTTCCATTAAAAAGTAATCTGACTCTGGCTATTGCTGGTCTCGAAAGACTCATCTAACTGACAGCTATTGCAGAGTTATTAGATCTTCATTGTTACCCTTATATTTCCAAAATTCCTATTAAACAAATCCAGCCATTCTCCTTTGCCTGGAGGATGTAATAAGCCTATTTGTTTTAGGTTTAATGCAAGCAAACCCAATGAACAATTTTAAAAAATCCTGAACGTAATAAGAAGTGATATTGAAAAATGACGAAATATAACGGTTGAAATAAAAATATTTGCAATGAGGCAATGAACATTTACAATCAGACGATGCAATTTGCAATGAGGCGATGCAATATTTGGAATGAGGCAATACAAACAATCATCACGATATTGCAAATGAAGCATCGACAAGCTATCAAAAGATAGGACTGTGCATCTCTCGTGCAACATCGAAACAGCCAAATAGCAGCACACACAGAGGCGCACAATGCGTCTCATCGCTAGAGCTTGCAGTATACAACAATGCCTCAACTGCCGTTTTTCGTTTTGTTTCATCCCACAAATACACTGCATTTCGATGACATTTTTCTTGTGTCTATTGAGTTGTGCTCTTAGATCACTTCTAGATCAACTTTCTGAAGCTACAATTTTCTATTGATGATCAAAAACCTTTCCAGTTCGATTACGCAAAAGAAACGAATGAAAGATGATCGAACTTGGTGATCAGTTTGTGCCGTTAGATCTTGTTCCCTGGTCTCTACAACCTATGCACTAGTTTTCTCCTCACGATGTCTTTGAATTCAGTACTAGGCAGATGAAAAAGTTCTCCTGAAATGTTGAAACGATATGCGCTTTTCAACAAGGATAAAATGCGATAATGCTTTTTCCTAAAAAAAGTTACTAAAATTAATACCAGCCAAAAATGTTGAACCATACTAGAGCGATTGCCAAGCGGAACTTATTTGTGAATTTAGAGAGTGCATTCGAGTTGAAATAATTCATGCATAACATAATAAAACTTGATCGGATTGGAATTAGGGGATCATTTTATGGTGCTAATTGAATTTAACGAATAGTATTGGTTAGGTTCGATGTGCAGGAAATAGTTATTTCATCATTTATATCAACGATCTCCTTTAGAGGCACTGTAGAGCAAACGATAAGTGAAAAGATGGTTTGTTATGATTTTTCGATTCATTCGTTTATTCGCAGATTGCATCATAGATCATTATCGCATTCTTTCGGAAGGAAAGAGTTCCTTAATAGTTTCCTTTATTTGATCTTCTAATGTGATCTTCATTTCCGCAAAAACAGTGCTGCCATAATAAACTCTGCATAAATTTTTCAAAAAGTGAAAGGAAAGCAAGTAATATGCGAATATTTTTGTATTTCAGAAAACGCTTATTCAAAATATTTTGCAAAAAAACGCAAAATATAATGGGTGCCGCATGAAGTAGATATTAATTCGCACAATTATCGACTTGCTCTTCTATATTTCATATTGAAAATATTCAAGTTTTGGGGAAAATTATCTAAAAAAACACCTTTAATTTTATGGATTTCAACGAGAATAGGTAAGAAATAGTACTAGAATAAACAATCGATACTATATGATCTGGGAATGCAATTGTTAGCGATGAATCATCGTTTGGTGAAAGAAAGCTTTAGCGTCAGGTTAAGCAACGAGGGCGGTGTGATCACTAGACCGCTGCTCGACTCTAGTTTACACTTTGTTTGCTCCTCATTCTATAGCTTAACTTTCATCACCGCGAATGCTGCCGATTTGCTTGTACGTATAAATTTTCGAAAATATTTCGAGAGATGCATACAAACGTACTATGCTTAATCGACAATTCTGTACATATTTTCTATAAATCGTCATCGAAAGATAGCTGAGTTAATCGCCTAACTAACGAACAAATTCGAATATTTGCTAATATATAAATCAAACTGCCATAGTCGTATTTTCTGATGCACTACTACTAATTGCATACATTTTGAGAGGAGAGTGAAATTTGGGAACTAGCAGGAATTCGAATTGCAAATAAAATTCACCACTATGGTACATCCATGTTCCTCCTTTTAATCAAAAATATAATCCAACGAAACAGCTTTCGTGAAATTCTTACGCCCAGTAATGCAGGAAGCAGAAATTCTCACCATTGGTAACAAAATAGGACCGATTGCTAAGAGGGGACATCCAGCAAATGGAAACTTTAACGAACAAATGTGTTACGGCTAACATTTACTAAGCAATCATTTTTAAGATAACACAATCCTGCCATAAAGGAAACATAATAAATTTATCTTAAAATACTAAACAACGTCTATGGGTTATATATCACGTGGTTAGTGGCATCAACAGGTTACTTCCTAGTGACTTTGGTGCTAATTTTTATTACTCTTACATAGCCGACGTTGTGTTCTCTACGTTTAATAAACATCACTGCAAAAAATCCCCAATGTCTATATCAGTTAGTCGTTATTTCTGTTGCGTTTCATTCATCAATAGTCGATTTTTTTTTTGAAACTTCCAATGATTGATGAAGGAAACACAATAGTTTGATTTATAACAAAGTGCTCATTAACGAAATAGAGATGTGTAAGAGAAAACTTGGCGAGATAATCGCTTTTCTATCTTATTCATCTTCAATAAATTATAAACGAATAAACATCTATACGAAATAATGCATGCAAATTTTCACTGAGCAGATCTCATATAATTTTTTGCGCAAAAAATTCCTTTTTCTATGATCCGGGAGGTTTGAGATAAATATCTGATCGGTCTGAGTATAGCTATTTCCTATGCTAATGAATCAACTCGAAGACTAAAATTATATATCAAATATAAAGATGCGAATGTAAGGTGGCCTAATTGTTAAATTTGCCCAAAAAGTTCAACTTTCGAATTTGAATTAGGTGCACTAACCGAAGGTTCTTAGCTTCCTCAAACCTTCCAGCTCGACAACCTATAAAACTTTTTGGCCATCTCTAATGTCTTTACACTAAAGTAGGGAGCCTACGCAATTTGAGCAGCAACTTTGCTGAGCATGCTATATGTTCGCCTGATTTAGGGATGCATATTTATGTACATTTATGGATATTCGTGACATATATATTATATATATGCGCATATTTACAGTGCTCTCTTTTTTGTGCCGGAAACGAACGAAATTGATCGCGTGAGCGAAATGCGAAAGCACGTTTATTTTGCCAGCTGTTCCTGCACACTCCTCCACTTGTTTACTGCGCATAGAAAAACATCCGGCAGACGTGCAATGAATGCAAATTTTCTAGCGCCTTTGAATGTTTGCAGCAGCGTCCGCAGTTCATCGCCATCCTCATGCGGGGCTCCGCATTAACATGAGTGATAAATTTTGGCCCCGAGAGCACCACGATCAAAAATATCCCCTCCCTCAGGGGTCTTCCCAGGTGGCCCGGCGTTTAGGAGCGCGAATTCTGCAGTTGCAAGCTGAAAAAAAAGAAAAAAAGAAAATTCTCCATTAAATCAGAGAACATGAGGAAAGTGAATGGTGCCATGTGTTAGAATGAGAAACGCTGAAAGGCAACGTGCCCCACATGTGTCATCAGAAGAACAACAGTTCATCATGAAAGATGATGTCGAGATGATATGAACGCAGTGGAAAAGTACAACGGAAATCCTGATATGAAATGGAAGCATATCTCGAGTGAACGGAAACTCGGTATCAAGAACCTCTGCGACGTAGCGTTGATGCGGACCTGTGTAATCCACACTGTGCTCAAAGAAAAGCCCATTGCTGCAGGGGTTCCCCATTTTGTTTTGCTGTCTCCTCCTCTCCTCTCATACTTGCCTAGCTTCTGGTGATGAGAAAATCTCGTCTGCCGGAGAAGAAGTCGGATAGGCAACGTAGAACAAATTCCGAGAGGGGCTCGCCGCTCTCCGCTACTACCGCCCGCGCTTCCCTCCGGGCGATTCTGAGGACATAGAACAAATAATCCTCCGGGGAACCTTCACGGGCGCCCTCCGCGCGGTTATGACTCATCATTTCACATCACGGAGGACTCTCGAAACACTAGTTTGCAGCTTCTTTCGAAGTTGGCGGGTGAATGTGAAATGTGCTCTAGGAGATTATCCTTTGATATGCCTTTGGGCACCAGTTTTCATAGCTTTAGATGTCATGTTGAATCTGCTGCATAGAGAAACCGAAACAGACATACACATAGCACATAAAAACATTCATCTGCATCGATAAGGCTCTGCAAAAAAATACTCTTTCATAAAGAAAAATCCAATTTACATAAAGCACATAATATCTTAAAAAATCTTCCAATATAAAATAAACTTACACTTTCGCCTCAAAATTTTACGCTTCACTGGAACATTTATTAATGATAACTCTAATGAGGAAGAAAGTAACGAAGTAATCATAAAGTTGTGGAATTTTTGATGTAAACTGGTTGAATATGCAGAAAAAAAAGCACGACGATGGAATTTGCAGAAAAAAAGTGAAAAATGAAACGATTGAAGTGAGAGATATCACTATGAAATCGTTGAGAAGAGGTATTTCAAGTACTGTGACGATCAAGTTTGACGACTGCTCATTATACGCTTAGAATTCTGCGTCAAATAAACATTTTTCAAAGCTCCGACCTTCACTTGGAATCTTCGTTCACCGCATTTTAATAGAAAATGCAACACTATGGAGATTTGACCTCTGAGCTAGTAAACACCCACTGAGCGAATGTTCTTACTACGACCTAAATATTCCTTCTCTCGCACGGCATACTTCGAATTACGACATTAGTGTAAACTTATTAATGCCGAACAAATGCGCTCAAGCAGAGAAAAAAATATTTATTTCAGCAAGCGTAAAGGTGTTTTCTTTTTGTTCAAATTGATCCTTTTTTAAAAGTTGATCATCAATTGCAATTTTAAAAAAAAATTGAACGATACAATCGTACTTTTAAAACCAAAAGTTTGAATAACTTGTAACTTTCATAGGATAACTAATAACTTAGGGTAATAGAGTAGCTAATTAAACAGCTAAATAACTTTAAATAACTTAAAAAAGAATTGCCAAGAACCTGTCAACCATGAAAGAGATTCATCTAATATAACAGGCATGAGATGAACGAATCGATAAAATATAAAACGTATCATTTTCAAAGGAAAGTCAATCTTGTTTGTAGAGGAAAATACTTCGTAAAAGGGAAAAAGAATGCAACAATGCTGCAGAAACTTCAAACTTCATCGTATACATAAGAAAAAGTAACGGGGTGTTCTTGGTGACGAATGAAGACTTCCCCGCCAACAGGGACGAAACCCCCGATTCTCGCTTGCCAGCCAAGTGCTCTACCCCTGAGCTATCGCGAATGTCCCCATTCGTTCTCACATTAAGCAAATTCAGAGAAAATGACAAAATTCAGCGAACATTTTATTTGAATGAGCTAGCGTGAACACGTTGATTCTACGAATTGGAGAACAGTTTTATGGATAGTGTGGAACATTATAGATTAAAACCATATAAGTTGACATCGATAACATTCATTCGGATATGAAATATAGCGAATTTATGCAAAATTCGCTCCATGAACAAATAATCTTTCGTCGTAAAACTTTTAGATTAATAATACAAAAGTCAGTTGCACTGAAAAATCAAGTGCAAATTATCGTGTTAGTGCATTAAGCGCTTAACTCTCATTTGTTTTCTATCGCCTGTCGTTTTACTCAAGTGACAACTGCAAAAGTACGCTGCACTTGCAGCAGCCGAATTCAATTTTCTGCTAGATTTACTAAGTTAAAAATTAATCAAATTTTTTTTAAAATAACATATATCATATGATAAAACTGAAAGCTTAGAGAAGTGAAAATTTTGTATGTTATTGCACCAAAAATATATGAAAACAGATGTGTGCTAAAAACTTCCACTGGTAAGAGAATGACATCTAAAGCGGATATTGCCACAAAATAAATCTTTTTTTTTAAATGCTCGTTAAGTGATCAAACTTCCTGTAGAAAGACAATTAATATATTTTTTTAAATATGTGCGAGTTCGAATGATGATATGCATGACTGTGGGATATTCAAAGCATTTCCTAACACAAATGCAAATGAGCAGGAAAAACAATATAGCAAAGAATTTGAACTGCATTAGGAAAAACAGATCCGAGTTGAAACGGAAACTCAGTGGGATTAGGTTTGATTTTCAAGTGGAGTGTAAAATATATTACTTCTGGCATTTTTTGTTGTTTTCCGATATCACTGAGAAAAATGAATTCATAATAATTAAAGGAAAGTGAAAAAATTTTTTAAATCGTAGTCATTTCAAATATTTCCTCTCTTTATCCAAAAAAATCTGTCGTAATCAAAGATGAAAATGCGTTACACATTAGAGTAGATATATTTACAATAATATAGACCCCCTTCCCTAGACTATTTCCCCATCGTATGCGATTGTGATGAGCGATCAGTGGACGCCACGCTGCATCTTATAAAACAACAAAAGTGTTAGAATTCTGTAGAGGCGGTCAACAATGAGCTAGTGATAGCGTCACTCGCCATTGAGCTTATGCAGCATATAAGTACATACATCATAAACCGAAGACGTCAACGCAATGAAACATAGTGTATTTAAGCAAAAAAAAGGAAGCAAGGATATTTTCGGTTGAATGGAGTAAGAGGAAGGGTATTTGCTCGTGATGAAAAGGACGTGGAGAAGAGACTTCGATAATGGAATAAGATGGAAAGATACTTCAAGAGTTGAGGAAAACTTGACATATGCATTCAGTTTTCTGGAATGGTTCATTAAAATGCTTTAATTGGTCAGCTAGATGACTAGTTAAATGAATTTATTCGATACAATAAATAATGCAAAAAATATTGGCATACAAAATATAGATGAACAAAAATGTATAATAAGTATACACATAATATACTTTAATCTTGTTCATATAGTAGCCAAAAATGAACGGACGAGAGCTAATATGAAGGCGAAACAATTGGAAGCACTTGGCTGATGTGATAAGAGCGGTTGCTCGAGTGCGCTTATTTACAACGAGTGGCAAGCTTCTTACAATAGTGATAAATATTCATTTGTTAAGTATGCGAATGCATCACTATTTCTAATCAATTTGTAGGCAAAAATTTCTAAGCAAAAATATCGCCTACTTAAGCAAAAAAAGAAGAAACTTCCACTGCAATTACGCCATCATGTGATTTGCCTCGTTCCGCTTTTTTTTTTTCAGATGCATAGGCTACATCTGAATTTTTCTTTTTATGGATGAGAGAGATGAGCAACGACTTGAATCGTTTTTGTGTTAAGAAAAATTTTGCAGAAAAATAGCACTAAAATTCAACACGTGCACCACAACATCAAATATATTTCAGATATTCGGCAACAATTTTAGATATATTAGGCAAAATTTTGGAGAAGATGAATACAAAAATTCGTTAACTCAATATTTTGCGACGAATAGAAAGCGTATAATTGAACGAATATAAGCAATGTAATTGCAATTATATTTGTCGATTGAAATGAACAATGATAAAGAACGAAAAACCGAAGTGATCACACGAAATTTGTTTATGTAGCATCAATATTTCCACTATGACATTTGAGAGATTAAATTTCAGCTATTTATATAGCAAAGAATCGTTGATGAACTTAATTACACACCTTACTGATTTTATATGTGAAAATTTCCAATAACATTGCCATTGCATAAATTGAAGAATTTTTTTATATTATACAATTTAAAGAAAACACTGCATAATTTTAGGATCATATTTGCAATTTTAGGATCATATTTGCAATTTTAGGATCGTATTTGCAACTCATATAACCCTAGGGAAAACCTATGCGGCTAAGAATGCTCAAAAGGCGTAAATGAAAGCAGAATACAATATCAGCATGTTAGTGGCAGAAATAAAACTATCATCAATCTTGTTTATTCAAAGTGGAGATTTTTATCGCGAAAAAATTCTAACAAATTCACGATTTTCCTTTTTTTTTCGCTATTTTGCTCATGTTTGCTAAACTCAAAAGATAGCAGTTATTTATATGTTTTTAATAGATAGTTTAGTGGACACTTGTATGTTCTACTGGCGGTAAAGATACGATGCTATGCAAAGCAAAGGCAAGGAAATAGAAAGAAAACGAAAAGGTAAACAAAAAAAGGAAACACAACCGCAACCTGAAAAGGTTATTTCAGTGGAAAAATTTCCTTCTCAATATGTACTTTGCAGATATTATGTTTTCTCGCTTTTAACGTTTTCGCTGGTGATCATAGAATAAGTATTGATGGGCACACCTGTGCTCCTGTTCATATAAATTCCATAAATACAAATACGAGAACATTTACTTTTATATGGCATCGTTGGAACTGCCCTATTGATTTTACTTAATGACCTATAAACAAACATACTGATTTGCTGCATTGGTGATTTAGATAGCGTATTTGAGGGCAACTTGAGCGATTCTCACTTCCACACCTCAGGTAAGCATAAATAGAAATTCTATTTACTTTTCTTCATAATTCATCAAAGATCACTGAATTTCAGGACTAGAACACTGGTCACTTATGACGCACATTCAGCTTTTTCTCTTACAATTATTTAAGATATAAGCAAAACCTCCTTGCGGAAATGTTTGCATTGTTTGCTTCCTGCCGAATGATTCTTGATTGCTTGCAAGCATCGCTTACTTCTACAGTCGTTGCTGAATGAGCTTTGATAAGCGAAATATGAAAAAGTGATTAATATACGTTAGAAATTTGTTAACTTTTATGCAAAACTTTCCTACTTATGAAATTTAAATGTTTTCTTTCTCATTCTATTGCAAAAATTTTGCAGTAATGCAAAAATTATGGCTATTCAAGAATGCAAATATGCAAATATTGGCAATTCTTTCAAATAAGATAGTTTCAAAGATAAAAGAATATAATGATAATGAGCATATAATGCATCACAAAGAAATTCTACTGCTAAGTTTTCAGGTTGCAAAAAGTTTTTAAAGTTCAGAGATTATCGTAGTTGAGGGCATATTAGAATCGAAACCATTGTAGTATCAACCGCAAGATTATCATAAATAAGATGGAATTTTCTGCGTAAAACTGACAGATGAGCAAAATACTCGTTTCGATCGGATGTATCGATGTACATTTTTTAGCAGATAAAAAATTCCCATGCAATATGATCTCCACCAGTGTAATTTGAATGTGTTTCAAGCGTTTTAAATCATATGATTTAATATACTCTGACGCAAACACTATATAAGATGCAAGAAACAAAAGTAATAGCGATGCAAAAAAAAATCTAATCATTGTTCAGCCAAGTTTTCACTTGCAAACGCCTACTCATTCAGGGAATGTAGCATGGATATGGATAACTTCAGCACCGAGAATTTCTCATTATTAGTCCTGTTTGCATATTTTATAAAGTTTATAAGCGCTGAATTACTTAGTGTAATTCATCCTCTAAATAGTGAAGATTTATGCATACGGAATTTTATTTAGACGAATTTAGCTCCTATAGAAGATTTCGTTGGCGTTGTCGAAGAATTCAACGAGAAACAATGAAAATAGACGAACGATGGTTTAAAAGTCGAGAATATTTCTGAAAGGCAATTGGAAACCACTTTACTAACAAGTAAAACAGTGACAGAGGGACGAGTATACATCTATCTGATGGGTTCCATAAGGGTATAAGAAAATAAAACGTAACCTCAATAACACATTCGTCTTTCTTCGTCACCAACGATCACTGAGCAGTCATTGCTGATGTATATTTTTTGGCGGTGAGAAAAAAAAATTTACTCACAATTCAAAGTCACACACCCCTTTTGGTGTTTAAAGGAATCTGCACTTTGTCATCATCAAGTGAACAAGTTAATGTATCTTCCAAAGCGCCGATTACTGCATCATATAATCGTTCGAAAATCTGGACAGTGTTTGCCATATGGGACCATCAAAGGAAAATTCAGTACAACCCAGTTTCAGGCTTTTAAAATCGATCTAAGTTCCAAACTTTTCGATACATATCGAGCAAATTTGAAACCTCTCAGTGTTATATTAAGTACTAAAATTGTCGTAAATGACATTAATATTTACGCCCTTTTACTTAATCATCGCAGCCTCTTGGAATAATCAATTGAGAAATTGCTGTTATAGATTAAATATCTCGCTTCGTGAATGAAATACAGTCAAAATAAAAGAAGTAGAGCAAATCCCATTAACTTTAACTCTTTCATATGGCGCCATATTTAAAATACGAATATAAAATGTAACAAAAAAAGGCTAAAAACTGTTCGAAAATTGTTTCCAGAAATTGTTTAAGCAGCTGCAAGAAGTGTTGTGTTGTTATACGGCATCGAATGACGTCGAAAAGGATATAGCAAACGAGACTGCTGTAATAGATGAAGAGTTGAGAGATCGCAATGCACCTAGAAAGTGATCATAGCGTAGGAAAAGAGAATAATTTGACAATTGCAGTGATAATGAATGACTAGCCAATGGTTAGAATGCTGTAATGTATGTTGGAAGTGAGCAAAATTCAACAAACTCAGTTGCGAAGCATTGATGGAAATGTGCATTGGTTTGAAGAATCACTTCGATCGCAGTGTAACACACGTAATCTTGTTCAGAAAGTAAACTTCGCCTTCTCAGCGCGGAGGTATTAATACTGCTTTTTCACCGTCAACATTAATTTATTGCCTAGCATCTGTTCAAACGCTTCATTAACATGCAGCATTTTAAATATCGATGAAGTTCATATACATAAACATACAAATATATAAATATATAAATATATAGTATAAAAGTTTTTTGGTTATGACCATGTAATGTAAGTAGGAATTGGAAACAAATGTAGAGAAGTGCCAGGGGAATTGGCGCGATAGGCGCTTCTTTCTTGCGCTTACCATCCACCTTCACCGATTATACACAAGCAATAAAGCATGTTTATTAGCTCCTTCACATTTTAAGCATGAAATTGCCGCAATGCGCTTTACCAGTCAAATTTTCATAAACAAAGTAAACAGTAGGGGGAGGGGAGGGGAGGGGTTGTTTCCGAATGTCGCAACGATTAAACCAAAGAATGAAGGGTCGGCGCAACACTGCAATGAACATCATTGGGCGTTGTGTAAGACTGCAGGGAAGTGTAGCAAATTTGCCCACGAAATTTCCTTCCATTCATTTATTCATAGCAATAGCTATAGACAAAAATGACTCATGTTCAGCACCGATGCCTTCTCACTGAACAGTTTCTATTATTGCAATTTAAAATTCACAAAGACCAAAATCAAAGTGGATGATATTGCAATCTTCGAAACACATCGATAAAGGAATATAGTGTTTTCCTTTCATTCTACATCGCAACCATGCATATTAATAACATTTTAAAACCATTGGGAGTTTCCTCTACAGTTGATGCGTTCAAGTGAAAAAGGCCAAAAATTATTGCAGAATGTGAGATTGGAAAGGGCTCTCATAGACGAAATCGCTGAATATCTCAGTCTTGAGTGATTTTCGGCAAAAATAAGAGTGATTAGGTTCTAAAACATTTTGCCGAGTGACTGGTCCCTAATTCGCACTCAGCGACTGAGAAGATTCATTGATTATAAATGGTAGTTTTGATAAGCAACCTTATCGCACAGTTCCCATATCGTGCTGCTGAATATGATGAAGCAGCGGCTAATTAGGAATTCTGAACATCAGAAACTCTCAGCGACTATAGCTAGGGAAATTACCGAATGCACAGATATTCATTTCAAACCATGGAGCGACTCTCTAACGAAAATATTACCTGACATTTTTCCAAGTTTTTGAACTTGTACCATTGTCGATAGGAAGATAGCATTTTTTGCATTTGTTTTTTTGCTTTTTTTGCTATTTTGCAAAAATGCATCGCAGACATATTCTTTGCATTTTGGCACGTAGCAGAAACATCCTTGCATTTTTGTAACTTCTTCAGTTTTTCCTACGTTAGTAGTGCGATTAATTGAATATCGAAAGATCTGTGTCAAAAATGCCATATGCTCTATAGTACATAGACGCATCAATCTGAAAGAGCGAACAATATATTATATATATATATATATATATATATATATATCAAAATTTACTTCTTGAGCACCATCGATTGTAATGTAAAACGAATGAGCTGGATAGGTTGCCTGCGCGTGTGCATGTCCGTAACCCTTATCACTATAGGTGTCCAGGAATATAGGGTAATTAGGCTCATCGATGCAGTTATTAACCGAAAATGGCTCACTAAACTATTTAAGCTCTGTCAGTTAATTGTCTCATAAGCTGCACCATACTACTTTCAGAACTTCTGCTAAGAAATACCAAGAGCTCATTCGATTGTCTAGCAATATAAAATTTGAAGTCTTCCAATAATCATGTAAATTATTTCGTGGGTTTTTGCAAATTTGTACTTCCAGTGTGCATTATAGCATGCTATCCATATATTTGCATTATAATAATTTAGTATAAAATAAAGGAACTTGATAGGTATATGATGCATGGTAGCATGACTTCCACCACCTAATTCACATGACTCGGTAATTTCAAATGTAGCTATAGATGCTTTGAAGTGATAACAAATTTGCACGTATCTTTTTCTACCGATGTGATCATCATTATTTTACAATGATTGAATCGCAAAGAAGTAAGTCGATTGTAGAAGATTTATGTGAGCGATCAGATCGATCGAAGGATCAAAGAATTATTTTGCAAAATTTATTTTTCTGTTAAGTATTCGAGAGTGATTAGTCTAACGACAAAAATTGCAAAAGTTTCTATCGTCTTTACTCATCAAGTTACTTATTTGAGACTGTCACCTTTCACTTACGAGGCTCTTAACGGATGGAATTCAACCGATATGATCGTTTCACCTACTCTATTCTCTTCAATAATTCTTATTTATGTTTTTTGCTAGCATTCAACAATATGATTTGAGAATGTTAGTGACCGAAAAATGTGATTTTAAATCATCCCACATCCACTGAGTGAGCCCATCGATCAGCAGTAAATGCCGCATTCGATTTGAATCACTTTGACGTCTCGAGGCCTCAATGACGCTGTTGATATTGTGTTGGTTATACCAAAAAGCAGTTTTTTGCTCTGTTTTTGCTTAAAACCAATCGATATGAAAATAAAACTGAAGTAGCACGATAGTCTGTGAATGGCGTTTATTTGCCCATAGTAATTATTCGATATTCACAAATGAAATGCAGTTTATATCACTCACGCATATTGTTCCCTTCTATATGAAGGATCAATTGAAATATAACTTCAAGAACAACAATATCAATTGCAACATTTTAATTGTTGTCTGCAGCAATGTCAAAGATTCGTCAAATCACATTGTGAGGATTTTTTGCTGCAATTCTTTTTATCTGTTGATCTTAATCAAGCGCTATCATACTTTACTAAGCAATGAACGAAGATGCAAAAAGTTCTTTTCGCACCTAAGTGCTGCCTGGAATCGTTGCAAGAGAGATCTAGACCCGAAACATTTTGCAATAGCAAGCTCGCCACCTGTATGCATGCAGTATCATTTATCCTGTTCAACTTTTTTGGGGCACAATGCTACGCCAAAGATCTCTTTGTACCACTTCTCAAGCACCATAAATTAAATAGCTGAACGTTTAACTTTCGAATCAGAAGATGAAGTTATTTTTTAGATAAAAAGTTTGCTGCCAACAACTGTATATTGTGGATACTACATGAGAAGTTACCTAAATTAAACAAATATTGTTGCCCATAAAAATTATTTACTAAGTAAAACGAGCGATGATTCGGAACAAAACACGCCCATTGCAACAAAACACATCAATTTGAGCGATAGGAATTTGTTTACCCTGACATGCTTACCTATCGCATTAGCAGTAAACAACAGTCAATACTTGCGAGTTTTCATTTGCTTCAATGATTGCACTGAAGATTGCTTCGACGCAATTTGAATAGCCAAATTTTGGCGAATCAAACCACTATAGTATGTTAATTGCAATAGCCGCAGTCATTGAACAAAGGTGATCAATGTTGAGCCTATGAATATCATAGTAAAGACTTCAAAATGGACAAGAAAATAAGAACCGGCGGCTAACCTTTCTCCAGTCTAGAGGTTGCATGTTCAAAAAATTGTTTCATAGGTCAGTAAGGCTAAAAAATAAAAAATCCTATAGCCTGTTTTCGAGGCAACTACTAAAAATCGTGAACTGCGGTTAAATGGTAGAGTCATAGGCGCAAAAGCAAATATTTTCCATTTGAAATGAAATCATAAAACATCGAGAAAGGTCGACCACTAAATAAGTTTTTCTCACTCTTTATATTTATGTTTTGCACTCTTCAAGATCAGCAATCAAACACGTTCCACTCACAGTGTGTTTTTCTTGGTAGAGCGTCTGCATTCGCCGAGGCACTTCGCAAAAATTGCTTAGCGCTTCTCATCTCTCTTGATTTCTCATACAATCTGTAACCTTGAACGAGAAAACCACCTACATGTAGCGTCGCCGATGGACCGCAACTGCGGTCTATGTGCTTCGGGCGATCCTTTAACTTATATGAGATATAAGAACATTTAAAATATAATTGCAATAAACTAATCTCAACAGGTGAAATAGTAATGGAAATTTTCACTCTCGAATGATAAAGTTCCTCATAGACTTTTACACTAGTAAAGGAAGTTATGGTTGGTAGAGCTTACTTGGTAGCTTATATCAGTTACAAGCCCGGCCGGTTGACATATCAAATGAAATTTTGAGTTTTTTGCAAATATTCAGCCATCCGCATATCGAATTTTTTCGTAGTATTTCCAGGCGCCCGATTATATTTCATAGTACCCATATAAATCGCGATCAATCTGAAAGATATCCACTTTAATCGATCATCAAATCATCTAGCTTCCTTGTCCCATTCGAGCTGAAATTGCCGGAAGTTGGACATTTTTAAAACAGCAACTAAACTTTAAAATTTGTGATATTTCATTTGCGAGTATATAATGTGCTACAGATATGCCGGTTCTTCTGCGAAATGTTGCAAAAATGATATAAAAGCATAAATTTCGAAAGCTCTAAAGCAAATACGCTTAAAGAGGTTTCAAAGTTTCAAAGAGGCGATATTGCAAGAGGGAGAAAAGCTATATTGTTTGTCGTACTGTTTGTTGTCTTTGTGCCTGTATGTGAATCGTCTGCCACCTATGCTTCAGATGAGATCCTATGCAAGCCATATTTCTGCACATCTATACCTCAAGAGATTTTAGCACAACATCCGACCTATTATACCTTTTAGCGATGTCATTGCATCCTTTCTATGTGTACCATAGATAAACGGTTCATAAGTGGATGCACTCTCTCATTTAATAGCATACCGGCCAATCCAGAAATTTCAACTCGAGATTCACCCATATTATGCCACTGCTGCTGCTAGAAAGGAAATGCTCGCTGTAGACACAAATAGTAGTTGAAGGTTCCGTTTATAGAAACGAGTTCTGTAGTTGCTGGTCAATCGTTTTATCGCCCTTCAAATGCTGCTGTTGATCTCGATGCTTTGTAGCGGTGCATATCTTTTTTTAAACGTTTAAAGCAATCGAAACCACATTTAAAGGCTTCTCCATATAGAAAGAATGTGTATATGATGATATAGAAAAAATTCTTGGTTGAATCCATCCACTGTTAGCATCATCGTTACTCGAATAACTCTCACTGACTGACTACTACATGGCGATGAGGTCGTAAGTCATCGTTCGATTGCAGTTATAAATATATTCTCCTCTACTGATTCATACAAAATATATTCTGTTTTTTCGATTTTTTTCCGTAATGGCCCGAAACTGCAATATACAATATTATATCTTGTTTACAAACGCAATTCTATTCTCTTTCATCCGTCCTTACTTCTTCTTTCTTAACATAAAATAATTAATGTAATGCAAGAGCTCTTGTGTTTTGAAAGACAATACTGCAAAGATGTTTTCTAGTAATGATAGGTGTTGTATTTATAAGTTGAAAATCGCTTCAACTTTCAATCAACAACTTGATTAAATGCTCATGACTTTATGAGTTAAGGATTTTCACTTTGGTATTGCATCAAACTTATAAACAAATTTGAAAACTTTCAACATTTGAGTTGAATTTCTTGGCCAATTTGTAAGTTACAAAAAATTGGAGAGAAATTTTTGGCAAAAAAGTGGAGTGCCTCAAGAAGAAATTTTCAATGCTCGAATTGTGAACATTTCCGATCAGTATTCATGAGCATTAAAGTCAGCGTCAGTTTAAAAAATTTTCCATATTGGACTTTTCCAGGAGTGCTATCGTAAAATGAATTCGCGCAAAGCACAAAGTTGACTTTAGTAAAGAACATGAAACTTTATTATGAAAGTTCACTTAGAAGGCCTTTTGTTGGGGGAGAAATTTTTAGGATATTCAGAGAAGGTCCAAAAATTTTAACGTCCGTTTAAGTTAAGCATATACAACCTTTCATGGTTTTTATTTTCATGTTCGCTCTTCTCTTCACTTTACAAATGACGCCATTTGAGCCATTTAAATGCCACCGCTTCAGTGAATAAAGCTAATTCCCATAATATTCGCTTGTTTTACTGCAGAGTGCGAGAGAAATTCATGATACAATAAGTTAACACCAATGCATGCTTGTTAAATTTTGACATGCAATATAAGAGATTCTCGGGGCGTCTACTTTGTTTTACAATATATTTGATTTGGTGCCAATCATTTTTTTTTTCAGCGTTTCAAATCATTTTGATGTTACGGTAGGCTTTGTGATGAAAAGAAACCACACTGTTGAGCGCTAAATTGGTGTCGAGAGTTGCTTTTCAAGTTTCTCGTTTTTCTGCTCATCGATATTTCGAAGTGAAACCTCCCCATATAAAAATTCACTCAATTCGCCTAAACTTTCTAATCGACACCTACTATTTATGTTCTGTTAGATCGGCAAATTCTTGTTGGATGAATGTTAGATAATACACAATGTAGAGAATGGTGATCGATCCGCTTGCGCAGATGGTAGCCGTCAACGCAAAGAGTGAGCTGCGTTTTTGTCGACTCCTTGTGACCATTGGTCGTTGCGGCGTCATGTCGCCCGCTGACCGCTGACCCGTGCGAGGAGAGGAACGCACAACGGACGGATGGAGATGGATAGATTCGTTGCTGATTTTTGGGTAGCCCGCCTCCGACCCCATTCCCACCCTTTTGGTCACTCTCACTTATGTTGATCGTTGGTCTCCTGGAGCGGTTTTGCCCCAACGACGAACCATACTCACATGTGGTGAGGCGGCATTTTGTAGTCGGCTGTTTCGCTTGAGTACGGTGTGTAGTGGATGTACCCTCGGTACGATGTTTCTTTGCTATCATCACCGGGTATACATTCATCAAATACCGTAGCTCAGTACAATAAGCAGAACCGTATCAGGTCTGCGCAGTTTGCCCAACTTTTGCCCGATTTCTCCTCCATCATGCATGTAATGATGCTGCCTTTGGGCTCATTCGATTTACTAAAATTGAACCTATGATGGAAACGAACCATAGGCTTTTTCAAAGGATTTAGAAAGCTGTCCTGGTGACCACAAAAAAGCGAATTATCTGCACCCTCAGCTGATTCTTCAGATTCCTCTATTCTACGGCTGCAACTTGCCGTTTCCAACGTCATTATAATACTGTTAAGGTCTCGCGTTCTTATAGCAGAATGGCTAGGTCATATAATTCATTACCTTTCGTTAAACACCGCTTCTTCGAATACTTCATGCTTCATAAGTATTCCTCCTTTAACTGAAAAAGTTCAAATCGTCAGAAGCTTTTGCATAAGTGAAGAAACGTATGCGATGAAAATCAGTTGATTTCATTAAATTTTTATGACGTCCTCTAACATAAACAAAATTCGTGAATCGACACAACTGAATTCCAACCTTTTTTGCGTTTTCAAAGCTCAAGTGGAATGGTGTTCAAGCATGTTTATGTATGCGTCTGTCCGTTCATTGCCTATTTACTTTAAAGGTTGGTGACCATTACAAGATGGAAATTCAGTGGTTATAATGGCCACCAAAGGATGACTTCTTACAAGCGTATTCAACGACACAGGTAATAGTTGCTAGAGGGTTCCAAGGAATTTTGTGCGTAATTTGCAAGAAATGAGGGTAGCACAAAAAGTGTTCATCCTAGCAATCATTGCACATAAAAATATGGGTACATTATTGAGCACATTTTGTTGTCTTTTGATAAATGATCAAATTGAAATGCAAACGGCCAAACATTATCAATCTTTCATACATTCCTCTTGATACAAGCGTAAAGTGTATGGTATATCTCAATACCTTCAATCAGTTGGTAGTATGCATCCGTTATGTAAACCCTCGTTTTTCATAGATCTGTTCGGCGGATGGAGTAGTTTTGAGATCATTTCGTTGCTGATGAATACGGCAACGGGAACAACAATTGACGTACGCATAAAAAAAGGAGGGCACGGCTGATGTTTGCGGTTGGGAGCCGATCGCATCGTAGCCCTACTTTTGAAGTTTAGGGAGAGTGAGGCACGCGACGCACTCCCAGGGTCGGCTTAACGAGAGCAGGTCAAATCCGGGGTCAGACCTCTTGCAAAGAATACGCGATAGAGGAGAGGCAGTGATGCAGAGAAACAGCCTCGAGTGTACCACCAATGTGGGCAGAAAAGTAATTGCTTACCAACTGCTAGAACTGCTCCCTACAAAACATTCAACCGAGACGCGGCATTCATCCAGCAAAAAGAAAAACGGACAAACCTTATGCCCTCACGCCTTATCTGTTCTCTCGCTTAAACCCCTCAACTTCAGTGAAATTGTATAATTGTTGCGGTTAGACAACAGTGCTATAAATTATGCAATAAGCAACTCGTCATGAAACCGATGTCAATTCTAAAAATACTAAGTAGAATGCTGGTCGATTTTTCATTTCGCCTTTTTGTTTATTGTTGGGATAATGAATGGAAGGCTTAGAAGATACGAAGAAGCAAGTGGAGAAGCACATCAAAGAAGATGTGCTCTTGCACTCCATCCAGCGTACTAACCACATTCATCAATTACAGCAAATACTGAAATAGTCATAGTTAATTAGATCGCCGATGAAAGAATTCTATCCAAAAGTTCAGGTTTATGTAACAAGACTGCTATGAAACGAAAATCTGGAGATGTAAAACGTATGCATCTTTTCACAATTTTTTCCATATTATCATATTGGTGATGAATACACTTATCTTATATCAGCAGGTCAACATATTGCGCACATTATAACTTCCATATTTATTAAATTTAGGTTCACTTGTTCCTGAGCTAACAGGCAGACACGTGCCTACTTACACATCTTCATAGAGCATTTTCATAAAGCAAAACAAAGGATATTATAGCAACATTTACAATGTCATTATTGGCGGCGGTAAATGTTCCTTATGGGTAGTGATTTTTTTCATTATCAGAACATAATAGCATTCGGTAATCGATGCAAAAGTAGATTATGCAGATGATGTGACACACATTTTTGCATACTTCTTCTGGTGTGTTGCAACGATGGGTCTTGAGCATCTGTGCGCAAAAGAATATGCGAGAATTGCCTAGATACCCATGAATTTAGGTTGCATACGTTAAGCTCACCGTGTTCATCTAAAACTTGATTAGTTGAAATTTTAATCATGCTCTTCGCAAAAATTAATAAAACATTCTTCAGCATTGATTTTTGCATACATAAGCAGAAGTTTTATAAGGATGAGTTTACAAACTTATACAAGCTTCATTACGACAGAGGTTAACACTACGTTCGCAGCTTTCTTTGATAGATAATCTTGGAACTAAACAAAAGCATACTTTAACAAACTTCATTTGTTCATTTGGTGGGCAATATAAATTTCGCACCTACAATAAAAGCTTTTCAGCTGCTTCACAAAAGCGACTAATTTCTCATCCATTATAATATGCGCTGCTAGGTTTTAATGAGTACTAAATATATAGGTGATTTCCATTATATTACGAAAACAATGATCACTCATATTCGCATTTCCTTTTGCTTTATTCAAATTTTCCATCGGGTTTTAGTGAAATTTTAGTTTGCTTAGCTTTCCATGCGATTTTTTTGTGCTTTGTTGGAAAGTGCAATTTCTATGAATGAAATATTTCAAAATAAGCTTATTTATAGTAATACGAAACGGTAATTCAACTATTCAAACTGCTCTAATTGTCAAAACTCTTTACAGTTTGTGTTGTTATCTTCGACTATATAGTCCTAATAGAAAATTAGTCTCAATAGAAAATTTTTTTTTTATAAAAGCTAATTTTCAATAAAACTCCTCAGAATATAGTGAATTTTCCAGTTTTTATTATTAGCAATAATTGCTTCTAATATGCTATATTTACCATTTGTTCACTTGCTTTCAAAGAGTTACAGCTAACTATTAATATCTATCATATTAATATAAAATATAGCGCATTCTCTCATGCATCAATCATCATGTACCATTTTATTTTTCATGTGAGAAAAAAACGGCAGTTATGTTAAATTAAATAATTAGTCTGCCAGGTATATTTTATTCATTGTAAAAGATTCTCTGCAGAAAAATATTCGCTTTCTCAAATCTGATGATAATTTTCCAGTTATAAAAATTCATTTTCTTATGCATTTAAAGCCAAGACATATTTTTCTGAGGAATCAAGTGATATTTTCTGACAGTGAAAATGGTTTGCTTCGAATCGAATCTTACCGATAAAAATAGGTTTCCTCCGTTACGTATAATAATTTTCGAAATTACTGTGGTCCATCTTATTCTCATAATCTTGCAAAATGCCATTAAAGATGAGTTGAAGAGCGATTCTATTAAAGTCTAATGTTGCAGACTATGGAATCATGGATTGAGAGCATTTCAATATACTGGAATTACTCATCATCTATGTAGAGAGTGTTGAAATCTGCTGAGACCATCTGTCATGCTGCTTCATTGAAGAAATTGGGAGAACTCTATTGCTCTGACTGAAGAATATAAAACACACTGATTTGACGAAAAGAGTTGTGAATTATAACATATGCGGCTTGATGAGATAGCAAATTGAACTCATAATGTAGTGTATTCTCGACTCCGTTCATCTACAAATGAGAAGTAATCGATAACATCGATGAGCGAAGCAGCACAGCCAACATTTTGCTTTGAGCAATGTTGCTCTGAAATTGTGCTAGAGACGATTTAAATTCTCGCATATTTGGTTAAATTTCGTAAAATTTCTTCAAGTGAAATAATTGCAAAAGGGAACTGGAAATTCAGCACAAAATATACGCTTATCTTTTTTTGATAGGTGCTGCTTTTCGTGGCCACACTCATCGAACAGTCCGTTCTCACGATTGACCTGAAAATAACGTGACATTTGCAGGCAGGCATTTCCGTTGCAATCGATTACAACACTCATCCAAATTTCTCGAAAAAATGAAATATTGAAATATAATGTAACCGAGCACATTTCTTTTTCACTGAGCAATTTACTACAGACAAATGATGTGCAAGTGTTCGATGTTCAAGAATTGGAATAGGTTTTGCTGGCTGATATTTTTAACGTAATTGTATTTTTGTTTGATTTTTGGGGAATTTATGGCAAGAATATTTGACACTTCCTCTGCTGAGTACTCATATCTAATAAGCATTCGTATATCATTGGGAACTTTTCTTCACTCTCATTGATAAATACCATATACAGCATGCAGATGAGAATCGAGAACATCTTATCGTGCATGATTGGGCACATTAAATCTGCGAAGAGCGCATTGATCTCGAATCTGGAAAAGCCGTCTCGATGCTAATGATAGCGGTTGTCTTTATATATGCACCCACATTTAATCCAATTCACTAAAATTTCACTCTTAGTTGGGTGTAAACTTCCTCCTCAAAAAAGTACCCAAGAAATCATGAATCCCCACCTGCTCTCTGCGCTATCCGTGAAACAATTACAGCTATTCATTCTTTCCCAAGTTTGCACTAAATAAGTTCATAAACATCATAACTTCCTGTAACCTACTGCGGGCTGTGATAAAAAACATTGCTTTCAGCATGTGTTATACGACGGATGTGAGGATATTTCAAAGCTTTTTGTAACGGCTGCTTGTATTGCTGTAGAATCTCATATTGTTCTGTACAATAGCCAGAAGGTTCTGGCTCTGATTAGTCCGTTGCTCTTGGAAAGTCCCTGCATGCGATTACACAGTTTGCTTGGGAGGGAGCACTTCCCATTTGTTTGCTTTTATCTCTGACTATCATCCACAACCGTACCACATACCTGCGTTAGCCATATTGTCTCAAATATGTCTTTTGTGGGCTTGCTTGTAGCACCGATGAAATGTTTACAGACAAGCAGAGGAATACTGCGGTTTCTTGATAGCTTAATCTAAATGAGCCTTAAGCCTGAAATCTATGAGATCCAACAATTGAATTTGTTAGGCTGCGACAGTGTTGTATGCCACCGGCTAAACGTCTGAGAGCGCCTGCCATTTAAATATTTCTCTGTTAGGCCTAACATTTTCTATGAGGCCAGTTTAGCGGATTGATACCGAAAAATGTATTTTGTCGTATGAATTCGACCAGTTACATCGAGCTGCTTATCTTTGGATCACAAAATATTCGTAATGTTACTCTGCGGGACAGGTTCCAGAATTGATGTTTGCATTTATGTCTGTGATATGTTCAATTGCTATCATCTCATAGAGTCGATAATGTATAAGAAGTATGAAGACTTTGAGATCAAAAAGTACTTTATTTTGTTTTTGTAGATTATGCAACTTTTCTTCATCATGGTAACCTTCTAAGACTGCTGAGCTAAAACCATCAGACAGGCAGACGAACACCCTCTCGGCCATGCAGTTCATCTCACAAGCTCAGTATCTGCCAAATAAAACAGAGGAGACATGAAATGACTTATAGAATGGATGTTAAAACGATTGAAGAATAGGAAGCAAGCGGATGAAAAAATTCGTGAGATAATCTCAAAAACTTTTCTTGTAAAATTGCGCTACATGTCGCGTTTTTCGTTTATTATGTTTGTTTGTTTTTTGTTGAAAATCTTTTCGCTTTTAGTCTTGCTTTCTATAGACTATTGCGCTGCTGATTATCCTCCATTTTTCCTTCCCAGTTGCTAGTTATTGCGTCAATTTTTCTTGTCGTATCTTTATTTCTACTTTGTTGTCTTTATTCACCACTGCCTAATACCTCCTCGCAAAATACACTTCAGATGATTAGATTCAAGCGACCGCGGGAAGTTCTATGATAACATGTACCCGCGAGGCATGTATAAAAACGAAAGCGTTCAGAACTAAGATGTTTCTACCTAATCTTTGATATCCCACAGCTTTCGCCCTTCGTTCGATCTCATATTCTCTTCTTCATTTCCACTCAAAAGTTTTACATATTGCCAAGCTTATTTACCGGAATAATGAGTTTTTTCATCAGCGGCGTACCTATTACTAAACAAATCCAACAAAATGATGAATTAATTGAATACAATAAAATGTAACATTTTTGTAAAATTTTTTTCAAAAATTCATGTCGGAATCATTACACACAAAACGAAGATGATAACCAAGTTAAGTGCGCAGATTTCTTTCATAAGAAGCATGGGATAAAAAGAAAAAGCGCAGAAATCTCGAATATTTTAGCAAAATTTGCAGGAAATGAAAGGAATCTCCCGAATCTTCCCTCTACCTCGAATACAATTGACCTATTATGCACTAAAAGCATCGCGTTGAATCTTTACACATATGTTCGCCGAAGAGTCTTCATAGGCTAAAGAAAACATAAATGAATGCAAATGAAAAACAAATGCATCGAAAAAAAGAGAAAATGAATAGTACATAAAGGCGCAACTAATAATTATGCAAAAATAATATACCCATTTCATAGAAATCCTCTATGAATCTTCCTACAACGATGTGAGAGTATTTTCAACAGAAATTAGGCACATAATGAATGTAACTTTTGACTTCTAAATAATAGGTAATTTATATTTATTAAATTAACTTGAAAGCACTGAAAGTTGTCGAACGAAAAATTGTGCCAAAAATTTTTCCTCACATAAAAAAGTAATTTTCTGAAAACTGAAACTGCTAAACATATTCCATTCTAAAATTCATTTTCGAATTTGTTGAAAAGAGTTTTCAACGTAATCTACTGTCGACTTCCTTAAAATGTGTTGTTGAAAGTTCGGAAATGCTTAAATATCTTTATGAAAGTACAACACACGAATGATGAAGTGTTGTAAGGTATTTGACGCTTCAAAGCATATGCAATTCATACTTCCCACTACGTTCTTGAGCATAATTCAGCTTAGAATGCGTTATGTCAAGTCACATCACATTATGTCATGCATTTTCATCAACACTTATTTCAGCTATATTTAGTTACACAATGTATGCAGTTTTTTGGCGGAAAATGTGGAAAAAATGTTTTTAAAGCGCGTTTTTATAGTTCAGTTTCAGTATTCATTTATTTTCTTCATTATTAATAGGCTATTTACTTTCTTTAGTGTTTACCTGTTCTTCAATAATAAATTAATTCCATTAACGTGTAAGACCGAACTTGTCGGAAAAAAAGTTATTCATAAAGCGAAAAAATTTTGAACCTTTTCATAACCGTTTTATCGATATATCAGGAAATATTCATATTGCTATGAAATTTTGCAAGAGGGCTCGATGAATTTTTCTCTTTTTTTTGCAAGAGAATTCTATGGGTTTTTAGAAAAATTTTCATGAATTTCATTGATTTATGTTTCACTTTTGCTTAAAAATTGAAGGGATCGGAATTTAGTGAAAAAAAAATAGTTGGAAGCTTTCTTATCAATGAATGGGAGAACTTAAAAGGAAAAATAAGCAACAATTACATGTCGTCTAATTCATCTGAAATGTGCATTCCTCGATTCCTGCGAATAGCATTTAAACCTCATAAATAACTGTTTATCTTGAGTGAAAAACATCGTCAAAACTTAGAACTCAACAT
The DNA here is from genome assembly GCA_006503575.1 of Baylisascaris schroederi. Classification (NCBI taxonomy): domain Eukaryota; kingdom Metazoa; phylum Nematoda; class Chromadorea; order Rhabditida; family Ascarididae; genus Baylisascaris; species Baylisascaris schroederi. The sequence goes on along the minus strand of QEWY01002186.1, from coordinate 730,256 downwards.
ATAATTGCCGATCAAATAGACAACAATAAAACTATAAGTTCATACGGTGCATTCATATAACCAATTTCATGTTTGAATAATAGATTCGAACTTGAAAATGTGCTCGATGCTTACGGAATATTCCGATGCAATAACCACCGAATATTTTCAAGTGAAAAATATTCCACACGTATTTACACATATTATGTTTATGCATAAAAAATAACATTTTGTACAACTTATCGTTGCGATACTGCCATTAACATTACAAATAGAAAAAAGAAATCTGTTATGATAAGATGAGACTGTGAATGCATCTAATAGCAAACTCGTTAGATAGCTCTAAAGCACATTTTACGCATCATAGGATGCTGTTAATAGACAATATCTGTTCAAAACCATGTACAGGGATAGTTCTATCAGGTGGTTCCACCGACAAGAGCGCTTCTAACGTCAATTCCTCTTAATTCAATGGTACAGTCACGAGCAGCCATCAAATGAGCCGTGTTCCATCAGAATGCGCATCTTTTCAGACCGTCCATAGTTAAGGAGCGTTGAGGAATGATTCATCTAAGACCACTTGGTAATGGGATGCCTTGTTGCTATCATAAAAGCGAATCGGTGGTACGAGGCAGAAGCGTTGAATCATCGACAATCTTATAGGGATGTAGATTCGATACGGTGCATCTTGGATGCCGTGATTCTTCGATTTTCGAAATGATCTTCTTATTGCTACTACTAGCACGGCGCATTAACTCACCATTAAGCAAGCCTGAAACGAAGCGGAATCTAATCGATAAACCAACTGTACATTCATTTGGATTGTTCATCTAACATAAAAATTAGCGTTTACAAAACAAAATATAAAGGAAATATTTTCAATATACGAATCACTTCAACGAATATAGAGTTATTTTGAAGCTCAAAGGGCTCAAAATCTTTGCTTATAAAAACAGATTTCTGGAAAACGTGCAATGTGCTGCTGAGAGAACATTGAAAGTGATGGCCGAGATAAGTGTTTTCGGTTAGTCATCCAGTCAAATAAACTGTGTTTAGAATTTTTTTTTCGTAATGTTAAAAAGATGCAATAAATAATTGCTGTTTAATTACATTAGAGCAATGGTGATAGATTTCCGACATTTATTGCTTTATTGATGAATTTCCCACCTTGGATTAATTGCTTAATAGAGCGGGTATTAGACAATTAAAATTCAGCATTTACGATCGCCTATATTTCAAATCGACTTGATAAAAGAAAAAAAAAGAAAAAAAACAGGCAAAAATTCTGCGACTGATAGAACATTTAGGTCGAACTAGAAAATCTGCAAAGTTTGAGAAGTTGAAATATTCCTTAGTTTCAACAGCTCTCACTTAAACGAACCTCTGGAATATACTCAATTCATTGAAAAAAAAAACAGCCCAAATGAATGATCAATTGTTGTACGTGCATTTGATACTTATCAAGAGCCGCACTATTGTTTCGTAGAGATATTTAATACAAATTACTTCATGAGCAAATATTTCCTCTAAAGGGACAAAGAATTGAAAATCTCTGTTCAAAATTCAAAGACGAAAAAAATTATTAAAAATATGGAATTGAAAGAAAATCATATATGCGTAGAGAATATTAATGACGTTTATAGAGTCAACAGGAATATGTTGATTCAAATATTTCACAGCAAACAATTGGCAAAGGAAATGTTTTTTTTCTTCCTTAGAAAATGAAGGAAAAAAAACAATGAGAAGCTCAATTGAAAATGTGTATATTTATTCATTAGCATTTAGATGGCTTGCGAATAGTGATGTTTTTTTTTATTATACGTCATAGTTGAAACACTGAAATGACACAACCCAATGTGAAAATTTCAAAAATCCATTCATCATTTTCTTAGTCTCCATGTTCTTCTTACTTGCACTGTACGATATTCTACTGTAAGGACTGAAATCAACACTTTATTTAACAGCTAAAATATGCAGTGCAAAGAAATATTATCATTTTGAAGCTTTTTACTGCAAGCTAGCTAGAATAGGATGGCATAGAAAACGTTGCTGTAAGGCCAATCAAATGAACTTCAACAAGCGGAATAATAAAATGCAAATTTTGAAGAGCATACTAGAAATAAAAAAAAGTTTATGGCAGATGCAAAAGAAATTTAGCTATATACCCTGAAAGGATCGTATTTCGGTAAGAGTGCTGATTGCGAACGCCTTTTTTCGATCAGAGTGGATAAAATAAATACCGTATAGAAGCCAGTTGCTTGCCGAATTGACATACGGTAGTGCATGTATACCGTACATAACATAAATAAATGTTGTAGACGCATGTTTTTGTGGATATTGTGAGCGATAAAGGCCATACAATGTGGCGATCCAATATGGACTCCAACAAACCACAAAGAAAACCGAAATCGCCATTGTATAGATAGCGATTCTATTAACGGGCACCTAAAATTGGCGTCTATTCATATAAAGAAATTCGAATTTTCAATTTCACCAAAAGAATTTTCACAAGCTCTTAGAGTAATTTGGTGCAGAATGCTACTATGCATTTTAAATTGCCAATCAAAAATGGATTTTCTTCTTCAGTGAAATATCACCTCTATTAAAATTAAAGCTCCGCATAATATGGTAGTAATTCTGGAACAAATATTTAAGAAATCCTCGAATTAGTTTCACATTTCATTGTTTCTTTTACGGTTTGAAAATTATGGAGTGTTAAAATTGCAGTACACTTCGAGCGATGTCTCAATAATATGTGCTTTGATAACCAACGGAAACGTTCTCCACGAGACTTCCATTGGTCGTTGAAATATTTCAAAAGATTGAAAATTTTGCAAAATATGAGAATATTTTTGAGAAAAAATTGCTTATAAATTTTTCCGTATGACAAATAAGATTTTGTAGCTTATCGTTAGAAACAATTGCGGAGAAAAAACAGCATTTGAAATGGTAAAAAGCTAAAAATTCAAGTGTCCAAAAAAGCTCCCTGAGAATGTACGAAAATAAAAGATAACATAAGAGATAAGAGAGAAGTTATAAAGAAGCCTTTTTAAAAATCACTGAAAATTATTTTTTTAAAAAGTGGAAGAAAAAATGTGTAGGTAATTTGACATAAGAAAAAGTTAGAGCGGTGAAGTATTCAATCAAATTTGCTCACCTGCGATGCTGGAATAGATCGTGAACGAGTAAGAAGTTTTCTAACAAGGAGCCCATAAAATAAAACAATCAAAAAGACAGGAATAGCGAATCCAAGAACAAACATATAGAGAATAAATGCTGCAAACAGATTGCCTTCAATATTGTCGATACATTTGAAGATTCTTACACGAACCAATCGAAAAGGACTCTCCAAACGAATCTGCAAGAATTCACCTCTTACATTTATTCTTTCCGACTTGATGCAAGTAGTAATTTTGCAAATATTTTCTGCAAGCGGTCAGGAAAACGATCAGTTTTTAGTTTTTAGAAGTGTTTTTTTTTCGATATCGCACGGGAAATGCTGCAAAATATGCCAGGCAATTAGACATACTCACGTATGCTCTTTTCATTGCGAAGATTTGCCCAATTATGTGTTTTACTTGAATGTGTTTTCTTTTTTCATTTCATGCTTTAGAAGATTTTTTTATGCGGAAACATTTTGCTAAATAGGAGGATTTTGAACGCGTTTCCTTACTTTGCAACACTATTTAAAATCTGTTTATCGTATGCTCAACTAATCTTCGCAATGCAAAATGCATGTAAAATTAGTGCCATCTTCAACAGATGCCCTCTAAAGCAAACAAATAAAAAAAAATACAACGCATCTTCTCCGCTAGCGCATTCGGTTTCCCCTCGGGTGCTTCGATACCCGATTATAGACATGCACTGAGAAGGGAACTGATGAAAATTTGCAAATGCCAACACGGACTGCGTCATGATTGAGTATTTTGTATTGATAAGTTGGTCGATCGAGATTCTCTCTCTATTACTGATGTAATCAAACTTTTTTTGTTAGAGAAGTAACGCAAAGTATTAAGAAAAGGATAAGCAATCATTCAGTGAACGAATAAATAGGGTTGATTTCGTGCAATGGGAACCTCTAATATAGATCACTTATGCTCTAATCACTATGTATGATGCAAATGCAGCAGTTGGAAGAAGAGATTTCCTTCAAAAGATGGGATAAATATTCTAATTTTATGATTTGATATTCGTATATGTTGATTTCGAAAATTGTGAACACTGCATAGAAACATACTTTTTTTTTAAATTAAGAAAAAACGTAAAAATAGTATGATGTGTGTGTTGAAATAAATATGAGGTGTATTGCATGATTTGCTAATTTGCATTCATTTATGATGGAAGAACATCGTCAACTTTATAAATTTAATCGTTTTTTTTTTCGTTGCGACGAACTTTTTTTTTCATCTAAAGGATAATTCACTAATATTTTATCCCTATGATTCGATGCATTTCACTGCAAAAATTATATCCGTTCAATCAACAAACTTAACTAATGACATAAAGCGTTTTGACCTTATTATATGAATATTTGGGAAAATTCAGCTTTCTCAACGACGGTAAGCCGTAAACTTTCATAATATCACGTAAATAGATGCACTTATGAAGAAGAAAACAACACGAAACTATGTGAACGGTGAGAGAAATGTTTCTTAGCGATTATTTTCGAGAATTTTCGAGAGTTAGCCACCAGCGATCAGTACTAAACGAATCGTTCAACGCAACTAAATATGTTTCATTTGATTTAATGAATGAGTTTTGAATAAATGAAATTTGAAAAAATCTATGAAACCCATATGCAACCGGTAAAATCACCAAAAAATATGTACCATTGAACGGGACTTCAAATTTGTATCACATCAACAAAACTGTATGTGAATAAAAGAGAAGAAAAAATTTTTTTCGAAAATGAGTATTATGGGTGGGAAATTAGAAAAACTTCTACGAATACAAATCTCCGTCGGAAAACTCATATCAGCGAAAAGCCATCTCTTGCAGACACCGCAGTTACATCTTTGACAATGTAGATGCAGCTTTTACGCGTATAGGTATAATTTGCATATTGCTACTTGTTTGAGTAATTTAAAAGTTTTACATGATATGCTATGCAGTTTGCTAAAATTACTAGTATTCCATATGCTGTGAGTAGTTTTTAGTACGAAGAAGACAATTTTCCTCAGTTGTTTCTTTCATATTGATTTCAATTAACGATTGCGTACAAGAGATTAATTTCCACTTATATTGGTTCGAAAACGAAATGCAAGCAATGCAATTATACATTTATGGCTTAGCTGTGTTATCGCAGTTATCACTAAGAGAAGAAATTCCATATAATCTGTTATGTCTTTTTTCTACATCATTCATTCGAATCTTTCTCTCGTAGAATTTCAATGCGTTAAATATAACTGCTTCTAAATTCCCATTCTAAACGATCTATAAGGAAAATGCGACCGCAACGCTTCATTTAATAGGATACAGTGGTAAAGTTGATAGTTTTCTACTAGAAATATTATCATAATAAGCGGCATATACATCGTCATTTGTGCCCATTTGTGCCATATGCATTATGTATGGATGCGGCTAAAGAGCGGAAAGGGGAGAATATGAAAAAAATTGGCTAAAACTTTCAAATAAATGAAGAAACGTTCGTGTGTTCTGAGAGATGAGTTAATTTTCTCGCTTTGTGCTAGAGTTAAACCTCAACGCTCCTGGTGCACGCCACGAAAATGCTTGCGTAGGCGGAAATAATTAGAATTCAAGCAATACGCCTGTCAGTTATAAGACTGCTATTTCAAGACTAGCATTTTCTTGGCATTTTCTATTGATTTCCTAGGAAAACATGCGAAGATGCATTCCACAGAAGTCGACACCTAACATCCGCTTATCCACTCACCTCATCCGGCCAACCACTTTCGGAAACTATTAAAAAAGTATAACATGTGGAATAGTGCATTCATATTTGATTGATGCAAACGCCCGTCTAAATCCATTCTAAAAGATTGGCTTATCACCGGCTCGATCAATGCAACATTTATGTACATATTTGTTTCTTTCGAGCGTCAATAACTCTTGCCATGGTTGATGGACCAAAATGAAAGATGGTAGAGAAAATTAATCAACGGTGAGCAGCAAATCAACCAAATTCCTCTACATTTACTGTATAGTTTCCAAGTTAGATATACACACAAAGAGCTGCTGTCATCACAAGGAGTTTTTCAAATGTCAAAGGAGTTTTTTAAAATACTATTTTACAGCTGTTTATGAAAATTTTCAGTTAATTAATCAACTAGGTAAGCGTTTACAGCTACAGTTGCTGAAATTTCTCAATTTTTTTCAGTACATATTTTCGATATTTCAATTGACAGGAACCTAAGAAACTCACTAGCAATAATATTATTCATTGGGATGATTTACAATGAAGAATGTTATGTGATTAATGACTAAATTATAGGGTTAAATTATGAGTTCGATTTTATGTATGGAACATCTCGTGGTTGAAAAATTCCAGAAATTACAATGATATTTTTTTTAGAAAGACTCATTTTGTCAATTTTCATTCTTCAATATATATTCATATCTTTTCACGGAATAGAAAGATTAAATTGCCCTCTTCAATAATTTCATTCGCAAATTTACACGCTCTTATATATGCAAATAATTCAACGGAAATGTTTTGTGGCTATGATTAGAAACGTTTTGCTTCGACAATAAAGATATTAAAAAGAGGAAAAAATTAGAAATTAATTTAGAAGGAAACAATGAAAAAATAAAACATTTACTCATTTAATTATTCTAAAATATCAACAGAATACTTTCCAGCAACAAATAGTTTTTGCGTTATCGTTGAAGAAAACCCAAATGATTTTGTCGATATTCACTTACCTTTTGAAAAAAACAAAAAAACAAAAAAAACAGCGCGCTGCAAAACTTCGTTATTAAAATGCACTAAATAGCAAACACAGAAAAGTGATAAAAAGAAATAAATAGACGATAGCATTAAATCGGATTTCAACGAGCATAAAAAATATAGATTCGCTTCCAGTCAATCATATCATAGTTTTCATCAATAAATGATTAAATTCTTTCCTTTATATTATACTAATTTTTTTCAGATTCTCATTATATTCGTTGCTTGTTAAGCTGTGAAATATTAAAATAGTGCATGCCTCATCGTTCTGTACGTATTTTGGAAATTTGTTGTATAGGCGCGTTTGTGGATTTATCTATCCATATAGGATCTTTGGAATTCTATTTAATTCTTATTGATCATCATCTACATCAACAAACACATTTAAACGTCTCAAACAATTCACAGAACAAATTTTCTCTACAATTGGTTTCACTGAGAAACAAGTATAAATTTTTAGTCGCCTGAAGATAAGCAGCTCAATGTTACTGGCTGGTTTCTAATAGAAAACATAGTTTACAGTGATGATTCGCTCTTTTATATACTTATCAGTCCGCTAAAGGGTACTCATAGTAAATTTTAGGCATAGCGAAGAAATATTTTAGTGTCAGCACTTTCAGATATTTCTTTGCGAGGGCCTGTGGCATATAGTGCTGTCGCAGGCTAACGAATTCATGTGTCGGGTCTCAACGACTTAAGGCTGGAGGCCCATTCGTACTGAGCTATCAAAAAACTGCAGTGATCTTCTGCTTGTCTATAAACATCTCACCGGAGCTACAAGCAAGCCCACAAAAGACATATTTGAGACATTTATGAACTCATTTAGTGCAAACTTCGGAAAGAATGGATAGCTCTGAACGTTTCACGGATAGCACAGAGAACAGGTGGGGATTCATGGGGATTCATGATCTTCTGGGCACTTTTTTGAGAAGGAAGTTGACACCCAACTAAGGGTGAAATTTAATGAATTGGATTGAACGTGGACGCATATGTAAAGACAACCGCTATCATCAGCATCGAGACAGCTTTCAAGCAAAATTATTTATGTAATTTGGCTGTTCAGCATCGAGATTCGAAATCATTGCGCTCTTCGCAGATTTAATGTGCCTATTCAAGCACAATAAGATGCATTAGATTCTCATCTCCACGCTGTATGTAGTAACTATTAATGAGTGTAGAAAAATTCCGAATGATATACGAGTGCTCGTTAGATATGAGCACTCGGCAGAGGAAGTGCCCAATATTCTTACCATAAATTCTCCACAAATCAAATAACACTACTGCGTTAACCAGCAAATCTGTTGCAATTCATGAACATCGAGCACTGCACAAGATATTTAATCGTAAGGAAATTGCTTAGTAAAAAAGAAATGTCCTCGGTCACATTATATCCCAATATTTCATTCCTCATATTTCAAAGGCACAAGCAAAAATATGAGGGAAGAATAATGTGAAGCTATCAGTTGTCAGACAACTGCTAAGGCCACAGTTGTTTGGATCTTGATCGATCAAAATTAAAATCAGCAACAATTTCAGTTGAAGGTTTGTAGGGCCACACTAAGTGCCAATGCTTGCAGCTAACTTCTCGACAAATATAACATATTCCACTGCAATCAGGTTTCTATGATCGAAATTGCACCCGCACTGAATTTCCATCAATAAAACCTACCAAGGATGAGTAGAAGTAAGTTTGTTAAAAACACTCCTAAAATTGTGATACAAACATAACAAAAATTAATTTACCGCAAGTATGAGGACAATCTTGTCTTGCTGTTTGCCAATTATTCCTAAAGTGCTGAGTACAGTATGAAAATTTCTCTACCATAAGTCCATGTTGCATAAATTAAGTGCTTGGATATTATAGAGTGCGAAATAGAAAAGGACTTACCTCTTTAAGAATAATTTCCTCTGCGAACGTATTTACGATTATAGGGGAAAGCAATAAAAATGTGGCGAGTGTTAGCGTCACAAGACATATGAATACCGATGACCGACTGCAAAATATACAATATAATACGTTCATTCCAATTTATTGCTTAAAACATGCAATATTATATATTTTATCGGAACACAGTAAAATTTTGCACTCCTAATGGTGAGTTTTGATAAAGTTGGTCTTTTGATGGTTAGGAAAGTTTATAAGCTATTGTGGAAGCATTCATTCTGCAAAAAATTTAAAATTGGGAAAAGAAATCAGTCACAATGTTTCCCTTATCAGAAACATAGTGATTTGCTCCTTATATCTTTTTGCAAATGCGCACTTGCGAAGCGCACTATTGCGATGTCGTGTCTATGTTTATGCATGCCCCAATTCGATAAGTTTGTTCGAGAGTTTGAACTTGCAACTTACTGATGCTGAAGCCGTGTTTAGCGGATGTAATCTGCACCATCTTACGAATCTTTTCGGCAGTTTTCAAGCAAATCTCCTCAAATTTGCAAATTTTTAGAGATATTTTAAATGCCGGAAAGTTTGCATGTTTTGCATGTAGAAATAAGTTAATTTGCGCGATGTATGCAAATCATGAGTTGAAGTCTGACTTCATTACTAGACGATAATAGAAGAAAGTTTTGACTCGAAGAACAAATTTTGCAGATGTCAACTCAAATATGGTTTCATTTGTCAAGCCTATTTCTTTGGTTTACTCTAATTTCCTTCACAATATTCACTTATCATAATTTGCCCTTGCAATTGTCTCTATCATCTATTGCCTACAGAATTTGCTCATTACATATCAAACAATTAACGAATAATTAATCACTTGTAATATTTTGATGTGATATTTTATTTGCAATTTGTTCTTTTTCCGTCAAAAATGAACCATAAGATGAATATATTTCTTGAGAGTAACAAACTATTGATAATTCATATTAAGCTCAAAGAAAACAATTTATTTCTTTACTTAGGAAATTTTTGAAAGAATTTCAGCAACAATTTTTATTTGATGCTGAGAATATGTGATGTGCAAAGACCGCAAAGAAATATTTTTTGTTTTCATTAGCACAAAATGAATGCATAAAAATGTATTTTTCAATGTTAAAAGCCGAAAAGCCAATTTATTGATACAATTATGTATAGTCGCAGATTTTTTCCCAAAGAAATTTGAATTTAGTTAGCCTTGCAAGAAAATTTTCGTTTTGAAATTATATGGCAAGATTTGCATTCTTTTTCTCGTGAAGGCAAGCCGCATCAAGAACAAACAGCTCGAAGAAGATAGCGAAAATTATCGAAAAAAATTTTATGAATATTTGTTTCAGAATATTTCACCAAAGTGGATTGCAATAAGAAAAAAGAGTGAGGAGGTTTTTTAGTTGTTGTATTACATGACATTAGTGATATTACGATTTATGAATAGCGTTAAAGCACAATGCAATGGGATTGCATGAAAATTTTAAGCAAAAAGGGATTCCTAAAGATCGCTGCGCTTTCGGATATTTCACCGCGAAAATGTCGAATGGGAAAAAAATATTGGAAATCTTCTCAACTCATCAAAAGGTTGTTCTTTGAGACAATATTATCGAAAAGACTTTCCTCACATTTAGCGATGTTAAAAAAGTTCCGCTCTTTGAGATTCTACAGTATGACAATAGTAAACAGCAGTAATAAACACATTTTGATACTAACAATTAGAACATAGAACATTCAACGATGTTAAAAAATGACAAATAGTAATAAATAGACGCTAACGAATAAGAAATACAACTTTTGAGTTTAGGGTTGGCCTTTCCTTCGGTACCCTTCACCACCCTTCCTTCTTCACTTATAATGTCATCGCTCTCCTAGTGACGAAAAGAATAAGCTATCTTCTTTGGTGTAGATTGAGACTTTACCCCTTTCGCGCAATAAACTGCTCCCTTTGCAATATCTCGCCATTCCTTGACTGCATTGTCTCGCCTCCTCTACCGCCACAACAGACGATGGCGTTCTTATCATTTGAGTTTTCACCAACTTTTTGATAAATTCCCAACACCATAGAATGAACGCAGCTGCAGTAATGAGAAGCATTTTCATAACGGAATCGATCGTTCGCAAGAAATCACTTGTATTTCTCGCATTCAAAATTCAAACAATGCATCTTCTCTCTTTGTGGGAGAGCAACGAGGACGGAATCTCCTCATCCATTTAATAACGCCGATAGAGGCTGAGTTGTATGCATATGCCTTAACTCCATCTCCTAACGCTATATCGTTTCCTCCCACTTCCCCTCCCGCCCGCCTATTCCCCACCATCCCGCTGTATTCCCCGTGGTACGTGTTCGTATAAAGTTTCAGCGGAAATTTTCAGCCTCCTGTTTGATCATCAATATCGATCGCAAATTAAACCTGGAACTGCAATAAAAATGATTTAATATATTTCAAATGAGAAAAAAGTGACTCCAACGTCAACGCACATCCTCTTGTTTGTGCATATAGTATTTTTTTGCAGAAAAAAAAACAAGCAAAAATTGAAAGGCAATTAAAGGAATATGAAAGAAGCAATGGAAGAGAGTGGAGAGCGATGAGAGAGGTTTTATAAGTCAGATTAGTTCTGTGTAATCTATTTCGCTTTATTATCGCGTTTTTCACGACTTGTCAAATTTTGCTCTCTCCTTCCCCATGCTTTTATTTTTCGTTTCGAAAATCCTTCTTAAACCACTGTACCTCACAAATCTTTCAAAATGTTACATCTTCTTTTTTAGAAGGGCAAATCCACCCTTTGAAAATCATGGATAAAAAAAAACTTGGAAGAGTGAGGAAAAAATAACGGCTTATCATACTTAAAAAAAAATATCATAAGCACCAACTTAGATGATGAAAAGTTGAGCACGGAGAAACGAATGCAAAGAGTACGAAATTTCCATTGTCCTCATTCAAGGTTTTTTGCATTATTTCTAATCTTGTTCCTAGTTTTCATTGAAAAGTCGTTTACAGAATGTCGTTCTGAATATATTAGCAGCTATTGTTTTCTTGATGGCTAATTTCTGCAATGTAAATAGATGCTGGAATACTTCAAAAGGTTCGTCTTTTTATTGCAAATGTTAGCATTATAAATTGCATTGCATGTTTTTGCACTTAAACGACACAAATGCTTAGTGTGAAGACGTTTAGAGCGGATAATGGTGGATACCGTTGAAAAAATTATAAGCTTCTGTATGTGATGGCAAAAGAAAACGTTCAAATGCAATGAATTTTTCAGCTATGCAAAAATTCTTCAACGATTGCAAAGGAAAACATTTGCCATTTTGAAAAAAGGAAGCTCTAAAATTGCACTTTTTCAAAGAAAAATCCTAAAAAACGATGACGAAAGGATCCAACAATCGTTGGTTGAGTCAACTTAAAAATAGTAGAAGAAAATGCGAATATACGCAATTGAAGCCTGAAAAATATGAATTGAGTGCATCAACGTACATCGAACTGCACTCTATTTTATTTTCTTGTGATATGTCAACAAATCGATCCACACAGGCACAGTATGTCAAAATTTATAACTTCACTTGAAAGAGTTCTCTCATGAAAGCCGTTTGTTTCTCGAAATATAATCCATTCGGCAGAGCCTGTTCAGCGAGTTTACCTGTATGAGAGGTGTTCAGTTGAATCTTTTTGTTTGCTTGTTTTTTTTAAATACTCATCAGTCGCAATCAATTTGGCGAAATTTATAGAATTTGTGCATTAAAAGTAAATTTTCTGCTTTTCTAGTTAAACTTTTATAATATCTTCAAACAAAAAAAAGGTTCATGTAACATCAATCAAAGACATACACTAAAACAAAAGTTGTTTTCTTTCAATAATTATTTCTGTCATAGAGTTTATTACTGGAGTGCCAATAGAATTTTTACATCAATCAAGTACCTCACACTATCGAAGTATAATAGTCATTATTGCAAAATTAGGAATGCGCACAGGCATATTGCCCCTAGGCATGAACGTTTTAATGATTGATGCTCAGTTATTTGTGAATATTGTAACTAATGCAATGAAGAAGAAAATTATTTACGAATACGACAATTTGATCAACATTATAAGCAAAGTGAATATAACACTAGGGCCATATACCTCTTTCTTTAGGATCATTATTAAGTCTATAAACTAACAGCATTCTCATTGTTATATTTCATCTTTGATAAAGCTTTCCACATAGAATTTCAAGCTTCATCACAATACGCCAGGCTTAAATAATCTATGCATGCCATACAATAGAATTTTTTTTCGAATACGTAATCATTGTGATGATTGCGAAATTTTTCATGAAAATCTACTTCGAAAAATTCTGCTGCAACAAACGTTTAGAAATAACATAAAGAAATGGAATATTAGCCACACATTAATCAATGATGCGTTCTATATAGTATTCTTTGAAAGCAGTCACTCTCAGACCATATATAAAACATTTTTCATTAGGTAATGATCAGAAAAAAATTCTGCCTCAGATCTTTTTTTGGCACGTAGAAGGCAGCTCTGACCAAATATTTAAAAAAGCGCTTTCGAAAATTATTCTGAGATTTATCGTGCAATTATTGCTCTTATACCAACATATCCTCATATATTTTGGGAAATTATTGTTCAAAAGATAATTTATGCACTAATTTCATTTCACTTCGAATACGGCCAAATGCTCTCGATATGTCCATTGTTACTCGAAATAAAACTCCCATTTTAAATTCAAATATTTAAAAGAATTTAGAATGAAGCTATTCCAAGAGTATATGTTTGCTGCAAGTCACGCAACTATCGGTAAAAAGTAATTGGTTTACTAATTAACAAACTAATGAGTGGTTGCCTTAATTGGTTTTGAAGTCAAAAGAAAACAATATTGATGACTTCAATGAAATTTTTTTTCAAAAAATTCAGATTTCTTCCCGAAAAAATAGTTTAGTGGTCATAAATTGTCGTTCAATGATATTTTACGGCCTATTCAGTTAAATTAAAATGAATTCAACTACTATACTTTTTTTAAGGTAAAAAATAAATTCGCACGTCGGAAATTTTAGAAATTTTATCAAATTCTGGCGGCATCGACGCCAAAGATTTCTTGACATCCCACACTTCACCGTTGTTGGCTAACTGAGATTATTTTTTATTTTATTTATTTATTTACCTTTTGATTATATTGGCTAATAATGCATATTGCATATCAGATGAATATATGTATCATTTATTTACTTATTTATAGAGCTTTTGAAAAGCAAAACTCTAGTGGAATTGAATCGACATTAACTGAAGATATTATTTGGCATCAAGACCTTGCTGGAACATACAGTGAAAAGTGTTTAATGGTACAAAGTTGAAATAATATGTTAACTTCTCAACGAACGTTACAGCATCAAATTTCAACCAAAAATTCATCTTCCGTGATTTTTTAAGCGTATGATAAAAAATTTCACATATCCTGCACAGGATAGAAATCCTGCAGACGAATATAGTCCTGCAGTCAACAGAAAGAAAAGAAAAGGAAAGGTGCAGCAAGAATAAAAGGGAAAGTACTCCACCTTGCTTTGCGATGAGGATACCAAACCCTTCGAAAACGGTCGAAAGCCATTGCAGCAAGAACAAAAGTCGATAGAGCACGTCCAACATGTTCCAACGTACGATAAACTTTGCAACAAATCGTACCGAACATCCAAAAACCGAGTAGCTGATCGACGATTGCCATCGGGAGTGGAATTACCGACGCGAGATCGACACAACATAAGAATAATATGAATATCATCGTGTTATCGTAAGGAATGGTCGCATGTACATGTCGAATCAATGTTATCACAGAGACATTCCCACATAGACCAATTAAAAACAGTGCCGCATAAAGCTGAAATATTCACGCCATAGAAAGCAAATATATTTTTAACAGATATTATTTACCTTTGAATGTCCAGCACATAGAAATTTTGATAGGAAAACAAATCAAAACAGCCGAATTTGTTTATCATTGAGCATTCATATGAAAACGGTATAGATGTTTCAGCATTAAAGGTTTACTTCCCATACACATTTCATTTAATATTCGTTTGTAAAAAAAAAGGACGAAGAAATGAAACCCCACTTAAGCTCAGCGCTGAGTAGAGGTAAAGTGCAAACAACCTCCTCAGGACGCCGTTCAGTATTGATCATGATCAAATTGAACTTCATTCACATATTACTTGTACGCCGTTCACCTCGCCATGAGCGCATCTGATACCTACCCTTCAAGATTGCCTTTGTGAGGCAAGCTATGACGATGCTGCGTCTCTTTACATGCAAGTTCGGAAACCACAGAAACCAGAGCGGATCTGTCTGTCTATCAGGTAATTCCGACTGGAAAATTACTAAATCTAGAGCTATGAAACTTTGTCACTACAACAGACATTGTAAGCTGATCTCCCACATCACACTTCAGTAGAACACAACGATTTCTAAAGGAGCTGCACACATTAAAAGGTGGCAAAAAGTTCGAATTGGTTACGCAACCAGCCAAACTGTATTTCACACTAGTGTGAAAATTTTGACTGTGAAAAAAATAAACCCTTCGTCGAAAATTAGTGCACGCATTCATATCAGCTAAGATATAAGTGCTTTATGCAGCATTTGTTGGTAATTTGTCAGATCGGTTGTTCAGACGAAAGGAATGAGGAAGCGTATCCGTAAACTCTTCTGCCGCGAATCCCGGCTTGCTCTTTAACATGAAAATTCCTTTCGAGGTAATAAGCATATCACTAAAGAACCGCATTAGCGATTGAATAACAGATTAGTTAACCAAAATAGGTTCATAGAAGCATGGATCTACACTGAAAAAGTTTATAAGAATTTTCCGGAAACCGCATATCAAAAAGGAGTTGAGTGGCCACCGAGAACCAGTGCTAACATCGTACGATCACAACTTCAACCAAAAAATCTCCCGAAATGAGCTATCCACGTAGGAAAGATCAGTAATAAAAATAGTAACTTTTGATGGAAAGAGATACCTTCTTTGTAGCATTGCAATTCAGTTTTACATTGCCCTCATTGAATTTTTGTGTCTTCCATGTGAAAGATTACATGAAAATATATTATCGTCTTCTTACGCAATTTTAGCATTCGGTAGTACTGCTAGCTTAAGCATTTAAAATCTTTAATATATTATGAATATTACCGCAGAAGACAGCGAAATTATGCAAAAAAAGTTTGTTCACTTCATAGGAATATAATGTGATAATGATGATCATTATGAATATTATACCTGTTTAAGGTTATACATAATAATGTGAAGCAAATAGTGACTGAAATAAATGTGTTAATAGCTGAAATCGGACATATGCATGAGGGTTTTATGTTTTCGCTAACGATTGGCGCAATCATAAAAGAAAATCTATGAATTGAAACCTGTAAATTATTAAATATAATAGTGAAATATGCGATGGAAAAGCCTTTAAGCTAAACAAGCCTATGCCTGAATAAAACATACTGGTAGCGAGTTGGCTGCGCATAGTCACTGCACCATACCCATTAAAACTCAGCTCAAGGAACTCTTTATTAATTACTTACTACCATTAAATTTCCTGTAAAACCCCGCCGTCGAGGAAATTCAATTTCAGTTTTCGAGAAAAAGTTGCGAAACGAGCGTCACGGCTAATGTCGCGGTTGTAGGAGTGAAGGCAAGCTTCTATCCGCTTGGCAGATTTAACTTATGAAACACAACGGATACAACAATGAAATTCCTTAATTATAATGTGTGTAATGGACGATCAGTAAACTGTAGATCAACGGCTTTAGTGCACAGCACAGAAGTAACTACCATAAGAAGAACAAACTCTCTGCAAGTGCCTTAAGGCAAGGATCGCTGCTTGTAAAAGGAAGCATGTTTGATTACAGGCAATCAGTGTGCTTCTCGATAGTTGGTTCGGACCTCGCGATGCTCAGTCCAGCCGTAAAGAGTCTCGGGCGTAAATAGTTCTTCATGCCCGTTGGTCCTCCCTAACGTCGTGTCATCTCCTCGTCCTTATTACTGTTGACTTCACTAATATTTATTAAAAGGTTTAACCTCTCGCCTTGTTGCCAGATAACATGGCATCTGGTCCAGCTTTGAAAGAGAAGGAATTTGAGGATGGTTCAAGGGCAAATTAAAGGTAGATGGGCAAAACAGGACCCAACTTCTTTACATATGAGCCACTAATGATATGAGCCTACATGTGAGCCTAAGAATGGCAAGGAAATTTCACAATTTCAAAATTCTTCATTTTCATCAAAAATGAATAGTAATAAAAATATTGTGCTGCAATTAATAATGCAGAAAATAGGAAGAAAAAGTGTTCGATCGAACGGATGAAGAGGAAATAAATGATTTCTTTTGGAAATAATGTACGTGCCTAATACAAATATCACATCACCACTGGGGTGGATTTTGCGCACCTTTGAAGGTTTTTCCAATACAGAACAACAAAACCATTCTGCATTCCATCATGTTTCCATGCTCATTCAATCACGTTTAAGGTCAAAGGTTTAATTCTCTTTATTGAAGCCAAAACGATGAAAAGATCTTACATCACTTCCTTTGAATTCACTTTGATCGTTTACAAATCTACTTACCTATTCATGAAATAGTTAGATATATATAATCGCATATATGCATATATGAAAATAGACATATTACTGATATATGCGCTAAAAGATTCCGAGAAATGAAAGGGAATTTTCTCTGATCAAATCCATTAAAATTCAAGCACAAATTCCCCATATTATTGAATGTACAGAGACAGGCATTCAATCTTTCCATATCTAGCGTCTTTTAGCAATGATGGGTTGGTATTATCAACGAACGCCTGAAATAACGGAACAAAGATTACTGCTTTCGTCGATAAGAATGCAGATTATGAGGATGCCAGAGTGCAGCTGTTTTGTCCGCTAATAGAAGACGTTTCCTCCTAATACATTTTAAGGTTGACCGTAAACTGCCAAAAAATCAAAATTTTTTCAAGACGCGTTCAGCAAAAACTCTTCAAAAGGGCGAAAAATTTAACAGCATTACGGGGCAAATCCAAGTGAAAAGCGCCCATTGCGGGGATACGGATTCAGTGATTGAATTTCGACGATAAAATTCCAGAAAAAGTAGTTCTTTTTGAGTTGATTAAATGTACACAAAATTGTTTGAAAGACGTCTGTTAAATAGACAAGAATTCTAATAAGATTTTCTATCTGTACAAATCGCCACAACTTGCCTACGAATATCGCCAAATGAAATGTCATGCTTGCAACGAATTGTAAATCAATCAAAATGCACTCATACATATCCAACAATCGATCTACTAAACATAACTGCATCCTGTTTGCTTGTATATCTTCCGGCCATTGTATCTGCCGGCCATTATTTGCGTAATGAATTGATTTTCATTGGTCGAGTTACTCACTTTATCGCCACCCAACGAGAGCAGGATTAAGCGCCAATTTCAATAGAGTCACCAGTCCCTATCGATGAAGTGCAATTTTTGCACTGTTCGTTTTATATATCCACTCAGTTGTCAGTAAAAATCAACCTGAGCATTCACCTCAAGTCGACGCTAGCTGACGCGTTGCCATTACTTTATTAATGATTGCTATCGCGTGCGTCTTCCGGATGTGTGCCATTTTGTTTGCCGCATTGCGTAAGTACGACTCATTCAAGAGGTTGCTCTGTCAGCTGACTTCTACAGGAAACAGACTATCCAACAAGTATATATATATATATATATCCGCTGCAAAATCCTCCTTCGGTGCCTCATCGTGGCGCAGTGGTGGCAACGGTCGTTCGATAGCTATGGTAGCGGAGCGTAAGCCCCAGCAGGTCTAACCATGCTACAAAGGTATTGAACTGTCAATCCTACAGCGTGGTCGATTCATACCCCGAATCACCAGACCATGCCTGCTAGAGGTTGAGGACCGGCTAAATTCGAAGAGAGGTAATGGCCTGCTCGCCTAGCCAGCGAGGTGGCGTCATCTAATGGCTAAAACAATGCACGGAAATGGGCCTCAGTACCCTGCAGGGCGATCGAACCACTCTACGGCGGAGCGGACCTCGAGAACCCAGAGACGATTGGGGTAAAACCTGGCCGAGAATGGCGAGGATGAGACCAAAATGGAAATGCATTGTGGCCGCAGCGTGCACAACGTTCCATAATCCGGCCTATCAAGTAATATATATATATACAATCATGTTTGCTGTGTATTTGGTATCATCTTGGTAAAACAAGTACAAGCACATGCGAACGATGCTAATAAGACATATGTCTCTTGCAACTGCTCCGTCTGAACCAGCTAGTTGAATGCAAGGTTCAAGAACAGCAATAACTGATGTTTTCCTTCGTGGCCGACTGGTTGTGAAAACCCTCCCCCTCAAAAAAAAATCATTTTTGAGTTGCATTAGAGAAGCTGCGAAAAGCTCTCTTCATTAATTTAATGCGCAAAGTGTAAATGATTGGAATGGAAATGGAGTAGGGAATTCGCTGAGCAAGTGAAATGCACAGCATGATCAGTTGCAAACAAATTGGTTTTAGGAGTTAGCCTGAAGCATAAATTTTATGGCTACGAGTTGAACTTACGGGGGATAGAAAGGCATAAAATACATGTATGCAAAAGAAATAATAGTGCCATAGCTGAGTATTGCATAGAAAATAAAAACAGAAATAAAAGTATTTAAAAAACCATTTAAAAGCATTACATTCCCAGTGCTCAAAAGAAAAAAGGCGTACATCCATAAATGCATGCTGAGCGCAATCGACGTCTTTTCATTTCACCTACACCTGTTCCACAAGAACGCCAGCACTTCTGGAAATGACAGATTCACCGGAAATGAAGTTAAGAAGTGGGCAATTTAAGACTCTATCTGATAATCACTACTCCTTCTTCCTCAGGCCCCAAGTACGGTAATTTGTTCGAAGTATCCGGTAAACTGGAACTTTCATTAGCATTTGATCTCTGGATAGCTGTAGTGTTAGTTGAGCGATGCATGTACCATCCATGGAGTATTAAGAAAAGGTTTCATGGGATATCCATCCTCGAATTAATTTTGTGTTGATCAGGAGAGCTTCAGTGCTACTTGAAAATCCCTCAGACGTAAGCACGTATTACTTGTTAGAGGAAATGAAATTTTAATCAGCTCTAATCTCAAAACCACCTTCTACGATAAAATTAATCAAGTTTTTTCATATAGTTGTTCTACCGCGGACGTGCGAAATGTTCACCAAAGGAATTGATACAACATATAAAGCAGAGGATAAATTTTCCAATTAATAGAAAAGTAATCTAATGCAAATGGGATTCGGATCACTATGGATTACCTGAGGCAATGAAATACAGGTGCTAATAGTTTTTATACAAGTTGCAATAAGTTAGCAAATGAAATGCTCGGCACATTGCATTCGAAGTTCAATAGTTGTCTCTTCTTAAATTGTTTACGATAACTTTTCCTCAATTCAGTATGCCATCGAAATTCAAAAGCGAATTTCAACACAAGTTGACAGCAATTACGGCCTAGTACAAATGTTTGTGAGCAATTTATGTAGCAATTATTTCAGTTGTGCATTATGCTTATAAGAAAACTTCTGGATGTCCTCGCAAACATTTTTGGAGAAAAAAAAAAGAAATTTGAGAATAACGAATGTTATTCTTATCTGCGAGTATCAATCCGAAAAGCGCGAAGATAGATGTGATGAAATTTGACGTATACGACTCTCTCCTAACTTCGTCTTCACTTCAACAGATTATGCACCTTCTGCATGAGGGGCTGAAGTTTTAATGTCGCATGACAAAAAAAAAAAAGCCTTTTCAGCAATAAGGAGTTTCGTTCATTGCTTTCACAGTATTCCAATGAATGACTGATATTTGAACGCAACTATACATGATACATTTTCAAGCATTCCCATCAATTCTCAAATTTAAAAAAAGCAATTTACCTGCATAAAAGCAATTTAAAAAAAAAAAAAAAACAAAACAAGAAGTAGCATCAACTCACAAGTGAATAAAGCATTATATGCCTGGTGCTCCAATTCGATAATGGGAACATATTTAGAACAGGAATGAAATCCGATTGTGTACTAGTAGCATTTGTAGGTGTAATTCGAACAGTTCGTGAGCCAAGAAACTCCATCGATGGTAGCAATAATAAATATTCTTGCAACGAAGGTGCTAAACGACGCGCCAATTGAGCACCAAATTCTGCAATAGTAGCCGATGCCGCGCTCGCTAATACTCCGCCTCCAACCACTAAGGAGACGAAAAATGCGAGCGCACGTGCTAATCTCGACGACTGAATTTTGTAGATGATTGAAAAAATTCGCACTAGCGATGGTGAACTGCCAGTGGTCAGTTCTGTCGCTGGTGCATACAAATTGTACTCGTGTTTATCTGATGAACTCCGAAGTTAACAACACGGAATGAATTACGGAATATGTGATGTCATATCGCACTTCTAGTATAGCAAGAGAGTGTATGATGGCTTGAATATCAGTCCAACCAAGCTATCAATTTAAAATTCGATATCAAAACGAATTAATAGCGAATGCTTATTAATTCGGCGAAGTGATGAATGGTAATAATGTGTGACGACGAAAGTTTATAGACGAAAAAATAAGTCGGCCATTTATGGGATCGAAAGTTGCTGCGATGATATATTCTTTTCTTGAGTGAGTATTATTCGAGAGCATAAAATAAAATTGCGCCGAATCAATCTTTGATCGGAATGCAAGCATTTAACGTATTTTATCCAGAAATAGGCACATCGAGAGGTGATATATATCTTCAGATTTCTCAGTTCAATTAGTAAATGGTTTGATCGAGCAAATCTGTTGCACTTCACTAAGTGGCTTATCGAAATGTTTCTCCCAATCGAACGCAATCAGAAGACGACCATTGACTGCTTGTTCCAAACACCACGGCAAATATTGATGAATAAGAAGTCGACGATGTCTGAAATCCGCAACAAATTAAGTAACTTTAAAGGAGTAAAATTAAGAATATAAAAGGGCATGAATAATATTCCCATGAGGAAAATTGTTGCTAATGAATGCACCTCGATCGCCCAATTTCCTGCTCGTGAAAGGAAAAAAACAAATCAAACGGTGAAGAACTGTGATAAAAACAGATAGAGAAAAATAAATTAAAATGAAATATAAGGCGAAGCGAACAGACTTGTTCGCAAAAAATAGTGCATAAAAATTTCAGCTATACACATCAACAAAAATTTCCTTCGTGCCATTTCATATAAAACTTTCTCAAAAAAAAGATGTCATTTTTCATAGGCCGAAAGAGGCGAGAGCAATATTGATTTTATTACCTTCAACTAGTGGATTTTTCGAAATCCAACAACATGATTTTAGTAAAAAATGAGGCTGCAGAGAAATTCAAGAAGACAGCGTGTAAAAAAAAAACAAACAAGACACACTGATGACCATTCTTCAGCCATCTGTCTATCCCAGAGATCATTACGGAATCTTCCATAGAATAGTATATAAAAGGAAGAAAATTAAAAACACTCTAATAATATTCCGGTGTTTCCTTTTTAGCATTGTTGCAATTATCAATCTTAAATGTTTCGTCTTGCATCTAAATTTTTTACTCGGCAGGTAAAATAATGAACAGTTGAAATATTCGAGAAGTCGAAGTAAATCAAATTCGAGCATAACAGCAATGACGAAGCATAAGAATGATTTGCAATCATTTCTGGGAAAAACTTTTATAATTGAAGCATTAAAATGTCCACCTATGAGAAAAATCCGTTGTGAGATTGCGCGTACGATGAAATGTGCTGAAAATTTTGAGCCGATGCAAGAAATTTGGAAAAAAATTACCTATGACAATAGAATTTTCAGCTTTTATAGCTCTTGCTCTCAGTGAACGACGGTACCGGACAGAAAAATTTCATGCGTTCACATCACTGTCAAATTACACCTCAAGTTTTTTTTTTTTTTGATTATGGAAATGTCATGCATGGCATCATGGAAAATTATGAGCTTTGATGGATTTCGATGGAGTGATTGCATTCGCCTCTTCGAGCGGGCTCGATTCACCGCCTCAATCTGCCGCTATGCGCACTCCGGCTTGCTATTGCTCATGAGTTTAAATTTAATTTTTTAGAAGGACGTCCACATCTTCATGCATAAGAGCCTTCATCGATGATTCTTGGAAAACTTCAAAGTAGTTTTGCAACACTGTGGGTCACTTCATTCGTTCAATCCTTAAACGATTCAGTTGTAAGCTATTATGAGCAGTAAAATTACTGATATCTGTTAACATACGGGTGCACTCAATGATGAGTTATTAAGGCAAAAAATTGACGAGCATTTGCGCTTGACATAAAGAAAATAAATCAAAGCTTGGAAGTTAATATAAGGCACAATTACGCGCTAATATAACTGCACATTGCGAAGCAAATATTTTAAATAAAAGAATCCGTCCAAAAATTAATGGAGAAAGGTTATACAAAACGAATAAAAAAAAACGCAAAACTCACAAGCTAGAAGACTTTGTTACATATCAGTTTTGTGGCATAATGTTCAAAACTCTTGAGAGAATGGCACCAAAGTTCAAAAAATTACCCATTCTTATGGTGGCAATTGATACATGATGAATACACACCTTGATTGCAAGCCTAGGCATAATGCCGTGCTACATATCTAACTAAAACGTGCCTTAGACGCTTCAATGCACCTTCTGAGGCAAAAACGAGAGAACAAATAAATTAAAAAGAAGGATGAGGGAAAGTTTTGAAAAAAGGAAGCATTGAAGCGAATGAAAATGAAATCAATTTCATATATCGGATTATCGAGGAGCAACGGAGCACGATATGCGGACAGCAATCCCTGGTATTCAATAAAAGAAGAAAGAATACCTGAGAAGATGTGAAGCAGCAAACTTTGCATATGCCCTGATAAGCAATACTTTCTAATAGCCGGGAAAAAATAAATGTTTTTCAGGGAGTTTTTTTAGTGAATCATCTTGGTTGCAAACTTTCGGTCCTAACTTAAACTTCAATCTAAAACAATCCTCAAAACGTCATATTCCCTTCTCAAAAAATTTGGTAAAGGTTTCAAAGGATTTAAAAAAAACGAAGAGAATATGAGGCCAAAAAAAAAACACTTCATAAATACTATGTTCAGATAATACAACGCAATTTCAAAGCGAGCAACAAAATCGACCGCATTAAGTATTCGCATCGTTTAAAATATGACCAAGTTGATTTATCATAAAAGAGAGTTCACTAAACGAGTTTACTCACAACAATCGAGTGGTTCACTTTCAGTGACATGTATTGGAGCTAATAATGTTAAATTATATATATAAAAAGCTTTCCCATACTTTTGTGAATAAATTAGCCTTCGAGGCAGCATTAGTGATGAATGCACTCACCACTAATTAGTTCGCTACTACACCGAAACTATCAAAATGAACACATAATCAAGCAACGGCAAATGCGTTTTGATTACCAACGAATAAAAGAACACCAAGTAACCTTTAGAGAAATTAACCATGAGCGCTTTTATTACCCAATTTTTTTAAAAGGGAAGTATAAGTTTTTGAAGGGACATATAAGTGTGAATTTTTCTTTTAAAAGAACACATAAGCCTGAAATTTTTTAAAGGGACATATAAGCCTAAAATTTTTTCCGAAAGAACCATTACTACCTGCCAAATATTTGCATATTTCAAGTCTCACGCACCAAGTTGATTATTCATTCGGCTGTCGTATTAAGCAAAATAAAATGATTTGTCCAAGCTTGTGAGCTTGGACAGGTTGCGCCGGTTGCCAGGTAAATGCATCGTTTAATTCATTTCGATTGAGTCACCTGGTTGTCCGCTTGGCTTAACTAGCAGACTAACCGCTTAATGTTTTATTTGAATCAATGTTCAACGTCGGTCATATCAAAAGTCAATTTCAAAGAGAAATTCAAATCGAAAATGTTAATTAGTCCAGATATCGAAGTCATGCTAGTATACTCCACTAGCTGAGCAGTATGGTATTGACCAAAGCGTACGAGTAATTTAACCAATACTCATTCAAGACGCCTAAACGACACTACTTTGAAGCCTTAATTAGGCTATCAGTAAAAAGTGAACAAAAACAAATTAAATGCTTTTTTGACATTTGAAATACGCAATATTCCTGTACATGTAAGCAATATAAACTCACTTATACATAGCCAAGCAATTGAAAATAACTGCTAATACAAAAAAAACTGGCCAAAAATCGAAACATTTCAGCAAGCGTTCAATTTGTGAGGCAATAAGAAGGCTTGATGGAATTTCGGCATAAGAAGAAAATAAAATTGTAGTAACTTATCAAATATAAACGCATTGAAAAGTTATTTTTTAAAGAGACGAATGAAACAAAATTGATGTTCCAGTATAAACATTTCTATACTTAGGTTATCAAATTTTATCGAATGTTGACATAGTTGTTTTTTTTCCAAATTTTCTATTAAATATTTTCTTGCATTACAATAACTGCAGTAACAGAATTGGTCAATCAAATTTTGAACAGCTCATAAGTTATGCAATGGAAGTTTAATACCTGCATAGCCTATCCACATATGCCAATAAATGTGTGCATACTGCGTGTTTCAGCCTATGCATATCCCATCTGTGTTGGTATTTTCAGCATGTGACCAAAGAATTTAAATATAGAAACCGACGAGCGTTATCTTTAGCGCTTCTAGATGTCATAGAAGAAAATTTTGAGAGTGCTTAAAAATTCATAGCTTAATTATGCTTCCTGCAATTTATCGACCGAATATGAAAAAATTCCATCTTTTGCTTGCATTTCTCTCTCACACGTATAACCTAAAAAAAATTTTCATTCATCACAAAATAAGTGATCGTAATAATGCTCTCAAAATAACATCCACTTATTGGATCTGTTTTAATATCGAGAATTTATGCATCGAAAAATTTCTAAATTTTCTCTCACCTTGCAGCAGCAATTTTTCAAAAGAATTTATCCTTTTAATAGTACACCGCCGTAAAGCGTTGCTATCGATGAAAACTACTTTCTATTTCTGTCCATTCTGTCACTTATCGTTAAAACGACGTTAGTGCCTTAAGCCTCTAAAAATCATAATCTTTTAGTATATACTTTATCATGAAAATAATGTGAATACGTTAAATAATCCAAGAACGTATTCAAAGCAAAAATTGTAAATATGAGGAGGAAAAACACCACCAATATGTGCTCACTAAAATGTCATAGTGTTTTTTCGCATTGCCAAATTTGCAAACAGAAGCACCGAAAAATGAAGCACTCTCGCACACTACAAACTACAAAAAACTACAACAAAGAAAATCTTCAAAGAAAATTGCTAAAATTACAAGATAAGTTGCTATAATATGCGTAATTTGTACATATATCCATATTACGGTAGCTGTTGCACAAATAATGAGAAAAAAAATGGAACGACGATATGCATTCATTTTTTCATCTGCCTCATCAGGTGAACAGACCATGAAATTCCAGCTGCAAATTTCAAATACTATCAAAAACTTTGGCTGTTAAGAAATCGAAAACCAGAAAGCGGAAAAAATTTCTATAAAGGCACAAATTTTATTGCAATTAAGATGGAACTTTAAAAACGTGAAAGTGGAAGACACGATAAGGTAGGGCTAAAAGAACGGAAGTCGAAAAAAGTGCGCAAAAGTAAGCACTAATCGGGTCGGAATTTATTCCATAATGCTTCAAGATTTATTTACTTTCTATTTGCTACAATGTATGCAATATACAACGGTCAGTACCATTATCTAAAATTTTCATCGTCATGTTGGAAGAAGAAGAGGGATTGAATACATCAGCAATTACAAAATTAGACCACCGCGAAGTGCACTCCGAAAGAGAACAACTCTCGAAAGGCATTTTTGAGACGAAAATGAAAGAAAGTGAACAAGAAAAGAAAAACCAACACAAAACAACATCGGAACAGCTTCAAAAACTGTAAAACATAATAACATCCATAGAAGGCCTCCACCTCTCCTTCCTCTTGAAGTCTATAAAATCTCCGATGACTCATACTTCCTCTTCACCCGATAAACGAATTGTTGAGAATCATCAGCCACTTCTTTAAATGGGCGTAAACTTTATGCAGAGCAACGAATGGCACCTAACATACGTGGAAAGCAGCGAATGTCATGGAAATCTAGCATTGAAGAGCTAACGTTTACGACTAAACGACTGAGCTCTTCAGTGGCATGTTAGAGTGACGAAAGAGAAAGTAAATGTCATTTGATGCACCTATGTCATACGTCATAAATCCAATTCAAAGAAGTGCTTATGCAAAAACCCGAAAATTTCATCGCTCAGATTGAATTTCTTCAAGCAGAAAGAATTTTGCTGAAGTATTTTTTTTTTAATATTACAAAAAACCCCCTTGGCCAGTGAACATTCACTTTCCGAGTGACTTTTTAATTGACTCACTGCTCTCCATCCTGTAAAAATTTTCACCGCTAAATAGCAATAAAAGATTAATTTTCAATTTAAGTTGCGATAAATATTCCGCTATAAAGCAGATAATTTTTCATTCAGCATCAGCACATATCGTCACCCCTTCTAGTGTTTCCTCGCTAAAAATGACAGTTGAAAAACAGCCAAACAAAACGACTTCAAGAGTTGAATCCAATAACGGAAAAACGGTAAACTTGAAAGAAAAAGTCTAAAATATCAAACAAATTAAACAACAATAATTTTTACATAAAGTTTTTATGCGAATTATGAGTCTAGCATATCCGATATGACCTCATTTAGGTAATGCCGCAACGACATTCNAAAAAAAAAAAAAAATCGAGAGAGGAAATTTAATCCGATATTCGTTATATAGCAGGCAATTCTAATCATTAAGAAATTTGTATATCTAATTATGGCTTCGAACGAATCAAATTACGAACCTCTCACTCGTACACTTGTAATGTCATCTTTAGTTAGCGATTAATTCGATGCTTATTAATGGATCTTTTTTTTTGCATTGCAATTGAAATTTATGAAGCAGAAATGATTTTCTCAAATAAAACTTATGCTACTTTAAATAGACTTTATTTGTGCATTAATTTCCTTCCTATTTTTTTCACTCCTCTTATTGCATCATTAATTGTTGTCAACATTGTTCGACGTATTAAATTGCATTTAAATTTTATTCTGCATTAAAACGTTTCATTTTCCAACTATATATGAGTATTTCGTTTTGAAACAATTTATTCTGCGCGGCCATGAATGAATTCAATTAATCAATCCATCAATCGATTAATCGATCGATCGATCGATAAATCAATCAAATCTACGTTCATCATAATTCAAATCAATCTTCCCATTGACGTCATACTCTAGAAGCTGCAGTGCAAGCAGAAGCGATTTTATATGACGGCAGAGCAGTACAGTGTATGAGCTTCAAAGTGCATTTCGCTTTTCTACATTCCAACATGTAAGTAGTTGTGGAAGCATTTAAAGGTTGAAAATTTTACGCTACTGAACATGAAAAGCGACAAGATGCGGCAGATATTAACATAAGTTCACGAGAAAATGCGCTTTATTCTATGCATATGACATAAACAGAATAACTTTAAGATGAAGAGCACTCAAGAATTAGATGAATCCATTCAGCTTGGCCTAAAGCAGCAAAGATTCGAACTCGCTAAACATATCAACTATTGAACTACTGAACTCTAAGCGGAAAAAACCCTGAAACATGTTCATCCGACCCGTTCGAGTGCTTCGTTCATTTCACAAGCTTCGTATGTTATGAGATAAAATTGTCACAGTAAAGACTTTTGAGTCGTCCTAACATATGTAGTTAAGAAAGACGTCAAGAATGACATGATATCAGGATTGACGTCATATTTGTGGATCTCAACCCAAAGTATGGGATTGTCTAATTTCTTTTGGTCATACGTATTAGTGAGCGGTTATCAACGTAAGGTGCAAGCGATATAAATGGTTCGCAGAACTTCAACAATCTAATATGTCTTGATCAATCACATAAGCTCATACTCTCTTTAGTGGAGGTGATAAAATTATAGCACACATAGTTCAGTATTTTGTTTCTTTTTTTTTATCGCGAAATTCGTGATCTTTTGTTTTCCAATCGAGTTCCCTTAGCCTTGTAGAGACTGTAAATAGGATCCTAAATTATCGAACGGGAAATCTAACAGCTATTCAAGTGATGCGATAATATTGCATGAGACTACTGAGCAGTTATTTGATGAGAAAGAAATATTTTAAAAAGACAATTGTTAACTGCTTAATATGCTAGTTTTAAAGGCACTGACATCTGCTGAACAACGTCAACTGTCATCACTGGAGACTTAATATTTGCAGATACATGACGCAACCTGAATTACGTTGCAATGGAACTGCATAAAAAATGAACCACACTTTCAAACTATATATATGCTGTCTGTATTAAAACTCTTGTACTATAGCTCAAGATGTGAATAAAAAGATGGATTTCAAATGCAAACATGAACAAAAATAGAAAGGAAGTATGAACGAATATAAAGAAATGAGAAACAAAGCAACGAAAGATATAAAGAAACGAAAGGTAGCCCAATTTCATGTCGCCACTAAACACGTCATGAAAACAATGTACAAACAAAAAGCGCACTTCTATTCCAAGCATTCCTTTAAAGGGTCTTGTTCATCATTTTGCAAGTATATTCTGTCTCCCTCGATGTACGTCTATTACTTCGATTTTTTTCACAAGAACCGAACTTTTGAACTGCGCTTGCTTCCTCGATAAGGATATATGAGCCAACAGTTGTTGAATTTTTCAGTCGCTAGATTATTCTTCCACACACGACTCATTCAATTCATTCGAGAAAGCCGACATTCAGGTGATCACTACCATCATTAATTATTTTCATCCATGACCCATTCATGCTTACATCTTGCAGTCTCTGTTATAAATGAAGTGAACGAGTTGCAGTACACATAAAAGTTGAGAAGGTTGAATCAGAGACACACGACTGCGGGTAGTTGAATTCTTCAAGGTAATGCGATTGATACACCTAACTCGTTCAACGCTTCAATATATTGAAACAGCAAACAAATTTTATACGATTGTAGGGAGCATTCCGAAATAATATCATTGCCTTCTATTCATTCATTACTACAACATCATTTCGAAATGAATTCTTCATTATATGCTCACCTATCCTACTATTACGTTTATGATGTTTTAAGGATGTGAGAGCTTTGCATTGAATTACCTATTCTCAAAGCCGCAAATTAATTCTGGATAACGTGTAGGACAGAGCAGAACTATTCCTTATGCCAATAAGTATTAAAATGGTGTCAACGCAATGGCAACGCATAGCACAGCTACGAATCAGTTAATAGTTCATTGGTACGACGCGAAATGTAAGCTGCTGATCATACGGCCCTCTAGAATACCGAATTTTTTGACATCAAAATATGTCGCGGCATTTGAATATATGAAAGTCTTGGAATCAACAGTATCAATAGAATGCTGCCTACAGAACACGGAAAGCTACAAATGGATATTTTTATTTGCTTTAGCACAGTCTACAGTTCGATAAGAAATAACAATGAAGAAACTGAAGCGGCTACGGCAAACCTAACATAGGAAGAAGGGCAGAGTCACATGCTCAGGTTATTCAACAAAGCAAAGCCGAAATGCGCGCGTGTGTGTATGTGGCAGGCGAAGAACGAAGAGGAACTGGACAGACATCGTTAAGGACCTCACCACTATCCCTCCCGGGGCCCCCGCTATCGAACAATCCCCTAGCTCCAGCGGAGGCTTTCTTCTGAGCAATATCCCACCAGCGGGGGCCGGGGGCCCCCGAAGGTGCTCCAGTGTCTGCCGTCATTTCTGTAAGTGATGTTGGAAGCGCGAATTCTGTGGTCGCAAGCTGAAGAAAAATGTTCCATTAAGCCGCAGAACACATAACCCGTCCAACCACCTCTTTCCTTCCCCATCAATTCGAACTCTTCCGAACCACTGCTAATGATGTTAGCTCCATGGACGTCGAGTAAGGAGCGGACGATGGGATCGGCAGTGATGACTGTTCAAATCCGTTACTTGGGCTATTCATTTCTCTGCAACACGGCCTATTTAAACAGCAAATCCACATTCAGCTGAACGGAAAGGTGCAGTCAAAGAAGAGGATAAAATAAGACTGGCAATCAGCAAACGAGGTATTACAGAGGGCACGAGAGCACAATGAATTGTGATGCAACATGCTAAGTTGCCATCCTTGAGAGCTCGGTATTCCGCCGCGTACTCGATTTCGTTACTATTCTCAATATTTTCACAGTAGCGATTAAACAAACTCCTTTCCACATAAAGACGCTACGGTTATCAACACTTGCTCACACTATCATCACCATCATTCGCGAAACAAAATTCCCTAATCGAATACGCAGTCATTAAAGAAGAATACTAAAATATGAACGAATAAGCTAAAGCACTCTGATCCTAAAAACTTCACTACGTAGCACACATACGTCAAAGACGCACATTACTCTCCAGCTCATTTCATATCGCTTTCGCAACAAGAGTTGGTCTTCAGTACACTTCCTTGTTCCGACGCAGCTTAACATTTGTCGCAGCCCCCTCTCACTGACCACGAAACGAATATCCATCCTTTATAAGTTGTCCCTAAAATTTTGCTTCCAAATGTATTCAACAAGGCGTGCAACTGCGTTTGGCAAAAAGATACACCTTGAGCTTTCTAATTGAATTGCAACTTTCAAAATTGCAACTTTTCAAAAATTATTCCGACTGCAGCTTCCCATGAAAACAATACAGCTCAACAGCACAAACGACGTGAAAAGTCTAGCAACAGCACCAGGCATTTTCCAACCTTCCGCTCTCGAAGAAGCGCCCACTTCTCCGTACTCTCCGCCTCATCCGGGATATTCTGAGAACCCTAATCCCCCAACGGGGGGCCTGGGTGGGCTATTATTCATCATTTCACGTGATGGGGGTCCCCTCCGCGGGCCCGCATCCACGGCGGCCCCATTCCAAACACTACTGGAGACTGCAGGCATTGGAGTGGCTGACACTTTCAAAAAATGAACGTGATTGGCTGTCTAATCAGTACAACCTCTTCNAAATATGATTCTGAAATACTGCGCAGCCCCGATGCCTTTCTCCCCCTCCCTCTTAATAAAACTTTATTCAGAATCCCCAAATATAAAAACCCTTCCCTTCTATAAGACCAACTCTGTCGGACCTATATCTTCTCGTCTAGCACTTAGACAAAAACATGACTTCTTCTTAACGTTCAAAATGCTAGACGTTTTTGCTATTGCCCTCTGAAAAGAAAAACTTCAGTCGTCTTTGTAGCCTTTTCAAAGAAAATGACCTTTACTAGCTCTGCTCTCTTTCGAAGGAACTTTGTCCCGAACCTTAGTAAATTTACGGTCCAAACAGAGACTTTATTCGACATGAAACGATAAAAAGTGCTAGCAAAATATGAACTATCAAAGAATAAGCGTGAATAACCGGAAACGTGCAGACATTGCAATTCTTTTGATATGAGACGAACGAAATAAGCCATTTTTGAAATGTATAAGAAATATCGTTGAAGCGGAAAATGAGCATACGCTATTTCAGCTCAATTTCCGGTTGTGGTAACGACCGGTGGGCTTTTAGGAGCTTTTTTTTAATAGCTTTAACGCTTCGATGCAATTCCATCTGGAACGATACAACATTGCAGTTCCGAAATTTCACACATCATTCATGCCACATAACTCATATCTTTTTGGCGGCTGCGATGTCTTTTTTTTTTGCTGAAATTTCTCTTTTTGTTCGCATTCTGGTTCAATAAGCACAGCGAAATTCCTTCTCTTATTTCAGTTTCACAGAAACTCTTCGATCGCTCTTAAAACCATTTTTTTGAAATGCCACTGATGTGCCTACTATGGGTCATAAGGCTTGTTCCGCCGGCATCGATGACAGCATCATTCAAAAGGCGATTTAATATTAGTGCTGCAACATTCTGATACGTTAGGCACACCTATTTGGCTCATTTGAAGCTACCTACATCTTCCTTGCATCGAATCAGTGATTGCGAATTTCCTCAATACAGAGTGCGTTAATCGAAACTATAGAAGAAATTAACCAACCTCGTTCAGCTCCAAATCAAAAAGGTCTACGAAACGGTCGACCTACGCAAATTCATTCAGTCACCGAAGAGCACGTCCTAAACGATCCAATGCAATTTCCGTGTGATAAAAAGCTGCTTATACAGCATAGAATAAAATCTGTGACAACCTCCTGATAGCGTTAAAAAATTCCCACCGCAATTCATATTATTTTATGCGTGTGATATACTACTTCATCCTAGCTCTCGAACGTTGAAAAAAAACCTTATTTGTTTGATGAGTATTCGTTTACATAGGTAATAAAGCAATCTGTGGTAGAGTACATCAAGGATGACAACCAACTAGAAGATGCACTTTTGGCATTGCGTAATACGTGACTGAACACTAAAAAGATGGTAATTAACACATATGGAATGTGCCAGTAGCACGCAAAAATGTCACCACGATAAATGCTAACCTTCAACGAGTGAAACATGCTATCCAATCACGCACCGGAAGGTTCCAACGATTGAGGTTATTGAAACTTGTTGAACCCTCCTCCCTCCCCCCTCCCCACCTATTCATAGTGTTTCCTAGAAGTGCATGTTGATTGCTCCGAAACTCTATATGATTCCACTAAAACAGTACATAGTAGTAAACGATGTGAACACTCTAAAGCTCCAGAAAATTCGATCATATCTCAGAATTGCAGGGAACTGTGAAACTGCGGAAGCCGAGTTTCACAATGCCTTCACAGGATTCTCCATCGTCGAGCCAGCAACCACGTTAATTTTAGACATAGATTTATCATTCGATTATGCAGAATATAAGCCCACTAAAAAGAAACCTTCAAATATCCAACACTTGTATATTTTAAACAGTGAATGTCGCATGCATTACGTCAGTGAAGAGATAATCAACAATTCCAATATGAATACCATATCTTCTAAATTTCATGAAAAAATCGACATGCACCACAGGAAATATTTCAAAAAATCGCAGGAAGAAAATTGATTTAAATGGATCCATCGAATTCTTCCACAGATTATTATTTTTACAATATTTCTCTAAGAAAGAAGAAGACGCTCATTCAGTTAATCTCACAATGTTTTATTTGATTCTATTAGTTGATAATATAATCAAACTGGAATATACGTTCATGACACGCTAACAAATAGATTAGATGATAGCGGAGATGAGTAATTAAGTAATGGAAAACATAAATATTTCATGCATTCTATATTTGTAAACAAGATCTCTATCACATAATGCATTCAAATGGGAAAACAATATTAAATCGTCAGAAAAAAGTCATTTTTAGAGCAAAAAGGCTAGAAAAGGTGTTTATTGCCTCCCCACACCTTCGCAGGATTTCCACCATGAATTATATGCTGAGCGGAAAGTGATCCATCACTTATAAGGATGAAAGCAATTGTGTTCTATTGAACGAACTAATAGTTGGTATAGTGGAGCATATTTTTCGACTCACGTATAAACCGCATATCCAGGTGAAATTCACACCTGTTATATTTCATTCGTTATCAAGCATGCCGTTTTTTCATCACTATAGTAGGCGTTGCAAAAAACAGAAAATAATTCGTCCATACAAATAATGAAAAGAACAGATGAAAAATTTTGCGAAATGGGTTAGCATCATATGCGCTGCTAAATTCGTCAACATTCCCAGCGTTGCAGGTTGCAGAAAAACTAATGACAAGCACGCAATCGTAAATGAATTTACTACCTCCATCGAATCTCCCATAAAAGATTCGTCTTCCCAACCCGGCTGATCTCGGAATTGCAAATCAGCCGATCGTGAAATGCTCGCATTTCTATACAATTCTTTCCGAAATTGATTGACCAAATTAAAATTTGAAGCACACAATTATGTATAGACTCTATCTACTCACTTTCGTTGCCCCAATTTCTGTAGTTTCCCAGTTGAAATTACCAGATAGGTAGATTGAGTTCGCATATTAAAATTACCAAGCAGATATTAACACATTGCATATGCACGACAACTAAGTTTCACCACAAAACGCTTCGCAAAAGCAAATTTGCAGAAATATATAAAAAAGAAAGCTGTTCAATCCACTTAGTGCTTACTCAAAGAAGTGGCATATTACAAAATGCAGATTCTTCGAAGAGTCCTTTTTTTCGAGGTGTTCGATCTTAAAATGACTGAATTCCCTTGAAAATGCTTTTATAGGCGTCCATGACGTTGAAAGGATTTAAATAATTTAAAAAGAAATTGTACAAGAATGGAAGAAACGTTATTGGCGAATTTTGTACCACTATTAATAACTGCTGCCACATCTCGCAGTAATCACTCAATTCCATATTGCTTTATTCATAATGTTTAATTGGTTTTTGCCTATTCGGAATCCTAAGATGGATCCACAAAAACTGTGAATCCCATAGCGGTCTTAAAAAAAACTTGCCAGCGCTCCGAAATATACGACGTCTGTAATATGTTGAAAAAGAAAAACGGATTCAGTAAGGTTTCATATCCTGATGAACTAAAATCGCCTGGAAAAATTTTTCTCAACTTGCCTCTGCAAAATTGCTATTTGGAATTTTTTTCTCAATTTGTAGGCAATCAGCTAATTAAATATTGCTTATAATTTCTTGAGATAAATTTTGAAGAGAAAAATGGAATTTTTCAATTCCATCATAGAAGAAACTGTTTTCAACAACTACCTCTTCACCACAATCTTCATGTGGGATGGGATGTTGATTTAAAAATTGCATTGCATAAGTCTCAACGTTGAAATAAAATTAAAATTGATTACGAGCAACTAAAATATCAAAATAATAGATATTCATCGGCGATGTCTGGTGTTAACAGATTCACCTCTTCGTATGATGGCCCATAGTTAAAAAATTAAGTATTCACTTTGAAGAATCCAATAGCCAAATATAGGATACTCTTCACGCATTTAAGAGAAAGACAGGATAGTATGCAAAAATAAGATCAATCTTTTCTATCGACTGGCGCAACAACCTCCACTAGCAAGCACACAAGTAGATATGGTTATTTCCCTAAATCCAGCAACGATTAGTCGTTTATGGATGCAAACTGCAAGTGCTAAGAGGGCAGATAACGAGCATATGTACATCTAAAATCGTTGCGATGAAAACAGCCAATCTACACGATGTTCGCTGCAAATGAAAAAAATTGCAATCTGCAGGGAATTCGTTGAAAGCTATTCATTGTCACATCAATGCAATAGCACTTTGATTTCGATAATGCAATCAGATAAATGATCCTTGAGACACCATCCTCAACCATTGAAAACATCACATTTGCGTGATCAGTTTCAGGCCACAACAACTACAACTGTAGTTAAGAGTAAGCCAGCGTTCACAATATATAGCAGTCGGCCACGTATGAAAATCCTTCATATAAATTAATAAAATAAAACTTCACTCTAGCTTGCTTGCAGCAACTCTTTCATAAATGGTTCATCTAGGCAAATCAACGACTACGAGACCACATTCCTGTAAGTAACACAAAGCCTCAATCAGAAGTGATGTTGTATTCGATCGCCCACTGAGATTATTTGTTATGCTTATTGCTTTTCATCATCCTCCTTCTATGTCAAGAAAGTCGAATCAATCACATCATCTTGTTACTCAATGGGGAGAAAATCAACTATCATATTAGAAGTGTTTCGGAATGTAAAGCATGTAAAGCTCATGCAGCAATCCTCCTATCCTCAATCAGAAGTGATGTTGTATTCGATCGCCCACTGAGATTATTTGTTATGCTTATTGCTTTTCATCATCCTCCTTCTATGTCAAGAAAGTCGAATCAATCACATCATCTTGTTACTCAATGGGGAGAAAATCAACTATCATATTAGAAGTGTTTCGGAATGTAAAGCATGTAAAGCTCATGCAGCAATCCTCCTACTGCAAAAGAGATCGAGCATTTTCATAACAATACAACGACATACGACATCGATTTAAAAGTTGATTATATTGTCTAAATATTTAGTTGACTACGATAAAAGCGCTATTTATCAAAGAGGATTAACGCATAATTCTATACAGTGATTCGTTCCTCGCAAATGCTCCAGAATGAACTATATACTCTTAGTTGCAATTCTTTGCGCTAGTTTCTTACTAATATCCAATCATATCATAAATATGCAAGCACCAACAGCGACATCTCTTTGCATTTTGTTCTAGAAATTGAAGTCATTCGATTACGAACTGCTAAAACGTCAAGGTACCCCCTCTAATGTAAGCGTGCACCAAAACACTTCGTAAATTCGCACATTTCCGAGGTTCCTCTATTCATGCAGCCACTGCAGGACGGATCCTTCCATTCTTCCATTCATGAAGAAAACTTTATCTTTCAGTGCTTTGTGAATCACTAAAACAAATTTTCAATACGTCGCAGATCTACCTGAACGTTC
This sequence comes from Baylisascaris schroederi, assembly GCA_006503575.1. Lineage (NCBI taxonomy): Eukaryota > Metazoa > Nematoda > Chromadorea > Rhabditida > Ascarididae > Baylisascaris > Baylisascaris schroederi. Next base: position 692,972 of record QEWY01002186.1, on the reverse strand, counting down.
CTTTGCAAAGATTCGCTTTTATTAAATGGGTCTCTATATGTTTCAACAATATGTTTTGTTCAGCTTTATTTCCGTCCTGTCAGTGTGAAAGTGCGCTTCCGCTAAAAGTGTTTGCCTTCTCTATCAAAGATTTTACCACGATATGGATGAAATAAAAGCCTTCAGCCATGAAATGCTACTGGATAAACATTTCTGAGTAAAGCTCAATTTATGCCTTAAAAAGAAATTCGGCTATTTTGTCAGGCACCAGCACTATATGTTAAGGCGATAAGTTGGTGGTACCAAACTGATTCTGGTGACCAAGCGCGTTCACGCAAGAATCTCCCGACCATCAGAACGTCCTAGCGCAGAACTGACTGTTCTTTGCATCAAAACTTCCTGCCTCATCTAAACGTAAACAGAAGAAAATACAAGGAGATAATAAAATCGAGAAGATTGCAGAGGGATAAGGCAATGGAGTACGATGGAGGTGAAAGAAAGAGAAGAAGAAAGGTGAGCGCATAAATAGCCGTACTGCAAATAATTTTTTCTTCTTATTAAACAGCCGCTGCTGGAGTAGGAAACATATGGATGCATAAGTATTGCAGACGCTCAAATCAAAAAAGATTTGTCAACTGTGTGCCGCACAACAATAATTACATCATTATAAAAATAAAAGCAACCAAAAGAAGCATCACTGCACCGTTCTCATTCAAAAAAAAAGATATAGAACAAAATTATTTCCGAAATGGGCGCTATTACTATTTGAATTTCGACTCGTCAACTATACAATAAAGTTTACCGATGGCGATCACATTTTGCCAACCACCTTATAGGCATGAGTAAACCAATAAGCTAAATTTTGGCATTTTCACAATCTAAACGGCAAATGCGATGTAATCAGTAAATACACTGTGGCAGATAAGCGAAAATTTCAGGCAACTTTGAGAAAAATCACATAGAAATGAAAAAATTTTCGACGAATCAATTTTGCTACGGTAAATTTAATTTCACTACATGGAAAAAAACGACCTTCAACATTGCCACAGTTACTGCAGCGGAAATCCTAGCCAAAAAAAACATTGACACATAAAACTTTCAAAGTTTTAACGATAAAAGAAAAAAAAAAGTGCTCAAATGCAAAGAAAAAAAATGTGCCCAAATGCAAAGAAAAAAAATGTGCCCAAATGCAAATGCACTTGGAAATACGGTTGCAATAGGGACGATGTTTAGCAATAATATGCCTAGAAAATATGCCCGATCCTTAGGTTTTTCCCCATCAATTAGAATCATGAAACATACACGCGTAATATTAACATTTTCGATGATAAATAACTTCATTACGAGAAACCATTAGAATAAATGATTATTTAGGAAATCTAAGCAGCTCTCTTCTTTTCTTTTTCTGAATGTGAATTTCTGAAGAAAATGAGCTTAACTCAACCATTAAAAGAGAAATGAACGAATGACCACTTCGAATTTCAAGTAAACCGACTTGCGCAGAAATATTTTGACAGAGATAAGAACTGTTCGTTGATAATAAAGTACAAAACTATTAAAAGCATCCAGTAGAAATTCAATAGTTAATTTAGAAATAAAACATTGTAAAACAGGATGCAACGAATGTGCATAGAAATATGAATTTATAGAGGCAATAGAATCATCAACAAATTTGCCCTCCTCATACCATTCCCAAATCGTAATTCGTATTCGATTTTAGGCTGAAAGAGGGACCAAGCAAGCAAAAAAATTGGTAGCAAAAGAAGAAATAGAACGAAGGGAGGAAAGAATCCCACTGCTTTCCTCGTCTGATGTTTCGCACCTCAAGGTCATAAATCGAGGGCTGAAATGGAGCCCCAATACTGTGATAAAAGAAGAATTGAGTTTATCCATGAGTATGAGAAAGTTTTTTTAAAGCTGATAGTCTTATGTAAATAAACTGTGAACGTCATTATTAAATACTCCAGGATCAGGATGCACTACCAGGCAACACACCTGTTCAACTCTAAAACATCCTTTTTAGTTATGTATCAGTTACTTTCTTTAAATTGTTTAATTCCTTGGAAAAAAATTGCTCCTATGCGTAAAAAGTAAAAGCATTATTCGTTTCTTTCAAACTTTTATACTTCCACACGTAAAGAAAAATTATCAAGATTTTTCATTGTTGCTGAAGTGCTAATCAGATAGTTTGAATAGAAACAGAGCGCATTTCGAATGTTTTATAGCTGGATGAAATGAACGGAACAAAGCAGTAAAATGGAGGAAAAAAAAGCTTCCGGCAATTTTTTTTCTTTTCGATCGTTAGTAACAATTGACCCGCTCCACTTATAGACGTTTCTTTCCTTGAATTATGCCCAGATACCACTAAAAATGTCACTCTTAAAATCTAATATTATGAAAAAATCAGAGTTTCAAAAAACTCATAAAAAATCAATGAGAAGCCTTATACTGAAAAGTTTATAAATTCAGCTAAAGAAACGAGCATTAAATCGGAGGAATATGGTAATGGATAAAAGCAATATTTATCCTCAAAACCATTATATATCTCGAAGTTGTGAACGACACATTTCGAAATATTTGTTATACTCTGCGACTTGAAACAGAAGAAATAACACAGTTTTCTCATCCGCATCACAGAAGAGTCATGAAGGATCAGCGAAAAACTTCCTCATCACAACAGCACACGACTGTACATTTTTCTGCCAGCCGGCTTTACCACAGGGGACGTGAGGTTAGTGCTGCATGTAACCTTCAACCCCAGTGAGCACCTTCGATTTTCTTTCAAGGTATTTCTCCAATGCAGTTTCTGCATGCGGCTGTAGTTGTAGCATTTGTCATTGCATAAGTGTTTGGGGCGGAAATGACCAGATGTTTTGATCAAAGAATATGCATCCAATTTTGTCAGAAACTTGAGGTCACAAGACCGCCAACTACTGAAAAAAAAAATGAAACTGACTTTCGATCATGAAGATTTCAAAGATAATCAGATATTAGTTGGCGAAGAAAGCGAAGGCAAGCTCACAACTAGCAAAAATCTGCAAATAACCGAATAAGTGCGGCGCACAATGGAAGAAGATCGTTGAGCAATATAAGAGAAGCTAAAATGGAAGTGGGATTTCGATCTCATTGACGATCTTCACATTCCCCATGTTGCATCGTAAGGATGCCGACTGGCTGAACCATCCGAGCAATGCGCCAACACATGTATTGCACTTTTTTGCAAAATATTCATTGCATGGGCCTAACAGCCCACTTAAGAGTCCGTATAACTTTTCGCCCATTCACAACCTCAAGTAGCATTCGAAGGACTGACATTTCATGACACAGAAAAGATCAACATCAATGCGACGAAACGTTCCACAGACTAAAAAAAAATATCGAAAAATGCATCTAAGAGTAGATGCAACGCTGTGAGAAACTTAGGAGGTATTTACTTCGAAAGCGACTGGTATTTGAACTACTTAGGTAAATTAGTTTTGCTTCTTAGCCTGATGCTGAGTACTATTTGAGCAGATCTCGTAAAACCGCATAGAAATTAAGTCATAAGGTATGCACATGATAATGACGGGCCACATTTCACAGATTCATTAACTACACAGTCCACTGATGAAAAGGAAAAAGGGAAGATTTATTAATAAACAACTAATTTTGTTTCACATCAACTTCCCTCCATGAAACTATCACAGGTAAATGCTTACCTTTCCGGTAAATGCATATTTAATATTTTCAACATATACATCATAGGTATCATAAATCTTCGCATTATGTCATAAAATACAAACATTTTCAGCAGGTAAGTACCATATACCTGCAAAGAAATACAGGTATATCACAAAAATCTTTGCATCAAAAATCATAATCATCCCCTTAATTCAAGCGAACGATTCCCAGAAAAATAAGCATTCGATACGATAGTCTACCTCCTCAAGCATTAAAAGCAATAAAAGAATCGAACTTTAAAAGTCCAAAAATAAACCAGAAATGAGTCTTTAATAAACTAATAATAAAAGTTTTCTACTAAATCGTTACGATAAACATTTCCTGCAATATTTTGAATTTATTTCCGATAAATGAAGCTTGATGACAAAGAAAAATTATTATTTTCTGTAGGTGTTTCATTACAACTATAATAAAGTGGGTATTTGATCGAAATGGTCCAATCTATACATTTGAATTTATCATGTTGGGTTGGCAATATTTTGGCTTAACTAAAAAATTTTTTTTCTATATCGATCTAAAGACTTCATGATAAGATAACAATTAGTGATAGAACAAGTGATAAAATTATGATCGATTTATTTAGAGCATTCATTTCAAACGTTGGTAGAAACAAAGTATGATAGACTGATCGATTAATAAGATTGCCAAATAATATCATGTCTCCTCTACTTGGGTTATTTGAAGTGAACATTCGATCGGAAGTCCATTAGAGTTGTTTACATTGCCTTCCTCGATGATGACACCTTATAGAATCAGTTTACATCAGCTAATGACATCGCGCACATCATCCGAATCAAAGATGTAGCGACGAAAAGCAAACATCAACCAGCGACTCCAGAGTCAGACTCCACATCAAACCCGCTTACGCACTCACCTCGACTCCGGCCGGTTGTTAGATCACAAGACATATTTCAATATTTATTAGGCAGTGGCTGATCAGCTGCATTAACTGATTCTCTATTAAAATAGATTTTTTATAAGTGTACCACATACGATCCAACAAACTTAAGCAAAACTCATTTCCTCTTGCATAGAAAAGAGGAAACTCCTATTTTTTCATATTTCATGAGTAGACTGCTCTATTCAGAACAATTTAGCATGTTCTATCCTAAGAAATATAGTAGATTAATTTGGCAAAAACAGTTTTTAAGACTCCGGAGAATTGCCAACCGATAACCTACTTACAATATTGTGACTTTCCAGCCTAAAACTTACCAATATCTGTCAACAATTCACCTCTGCTTTCAGCTTAATTACTGACATCGATTCAACGGAGGTAAAGTTCTTTAAAAAAAATTCAAATAACATTTGCAATACGCAATGACTCAAAAAACAAGGTCGTGAATATTCATAGCAAAAACTACCGTCATAAATATACTCCAGTCATTCGTCTGAAGTGACCCAAATATTCGTTACGTGCAGAATTTAATGCTCGCTGACATATTTCTATCCAACAACATAGAACAAAAACAGCCGAAAAATTATTCTCTTGCTAGGATGAACATTAAGCTTATGCAACTTTATTAGCACTCATGTGTTGTAGCATTGCTAACACCAGCGTGTTGCCTCAAAAATGAGGAAGGAACACTGCTAATGACAACCGGTTCATTGTGATAACATTCACACCCTCTAATCGCAACTACTATATAGGTTAACACAGTGGCAATACTTACTATTATGTAAACTTCAAATACTATTTGAAGAGGCTATCATGTGATGGACCTCTCTAGGAAAAGGGAAAGGCAGGATAAAAGGATGGCAGAGAGATGAGCAGAAATGGCAGTAAAAGTGGATGGCTAGAGGGGCCGCCATCTATCATCCCGAATGTTCTCTTACATGATTTTCAGAAATAAGCTTCCAGGTTTTCTGCTGGAAAATTTCCGGTAGTATCTTTGCACAATTCCTTCCCCCAGCTATCAAACATCTCTCCTCATTACTCTCATCACTTTGCGGGATGATAGCGGACAAGCCGAAAGTCAATAAAAGATAATTTCCAATACTGCGATCCTATGTGAAATATCGCGTTTAATAGAAATATTATCATGCCGTTTCGCCGTTTTCTTCTACGACGCATTACGTAATCTGTAGCAATTTCATTTCGCAAATGCAGTTATTTTCGTAGCGATACAACGCGTTGGTTTATTTATCTTTCCTTTATGGCTTTTCGCCTATTCTTTTGTGTTATTGGCGAATTAATTGATATTTCGATGTTTAGAATCACTCACTCTCCAACGGGATTACTCTATGACGCGCAAAATTGATCATATATTTCCCATACGTTTTATACTTATCAATTTGATGCAAATAACTACCATAGGAAACTATACTCAAACGGCAGTCACAAGTTTTATTGAACATGAAATCTTATCATGAAACTAGAAAGTTTTACCATCAAAACACTGCTAGAAATTCACTAGGCAACTCCTGAAGAAGCTCAACTCTATCCCCCTCTAACTCCTTCTCTCTCCAATGATAATGCAACGCCTCGATCGCACAATGAAAAAACAAACAAAAGTGGAAGTAAAAAGCGTCTAAACGACACAATCTCAAAGTACAGCCAAGTGGAGAAGAAAAGACGAAAATGATCATCCTATCATATATATATAAGGTAATATGTACACCTAAAACAAGGCCGGGTGGGAAGGGATTGGACATATCGGCCTCCTATCCTGCGCTCCTTAATTATCAAATCAATCAAAACACTAAACATTCAAAAGCGTCACGATTTCAACTATACAAAATTTCAGTTCGCTAAAATGTTCTTCCATATTCGTTGTGATGATTAAAATTCACACAGCCAAATACTATACATTTCATGAAATATTTTTGCAAATTTCAGAGATTTCTGCAATTCTTTTCAGCAATTTTGCAACCCTTTAGTAATTTAATTTCCGAGAAAATGAATGAAATTTTTTTTTTTTTTACATCCGTCCGAAAAAAAAGTCCTCAAATTGTATTTCATATAGTGAGGGAAAATAACTCAAAAGAAACCATCAGTGTTGCCCACAACACATTTTCTTCGCATATCAATCCCAGAAAATAGCAATTTCCAAGGAACAGATGCCCTCAGGAAATCTCTTTTCCACATAATTCATAGAAAGAGACGAAATTGTTGCAGTTTTCCACGAAAAACGCATTTGCAACGACGATTCAACGAGCCAAATTCATCACTTTCGAAAGATCACATATACAGCATAATGCAAAAAAAAAAATAGAGGAAGAGCAGACATAAACGCCTTCCGTACGAAATAGAACTCTTAAAAGGAAAATTTTATGGCCTAGTTGATACCTCTAATTCCTTCCATCATTATAGATGAAAACAGAATTCGAAAAAACAAATCAGTAAGTCATTCTTAATCCACACGTATTAATTCCATTCGTAAAGCATTATCCATTTTTATGAAAGAAAAATAAAAAATTGAAATAAGGATGATGAAAGAATAAAAAAATTGAAACTGTTGGGGATGCGGTGACACTAACAGGGGTAAGTAAGGTCGTATGCATCAGTGCAAATATTTGCATAAAAGCAATAGTAATGAATTGGGTAAAGTAGTAAATACAGAGATGCGCAGATAAAGCGATGAAATTTTATAGGTACTCACTTAGAAAAAGAAACAAAAAGCAAAAATTCAGTCTCAAGAATGAGTGATTATAAACCTAAAAATTTGCTCTATGTAGCCAACTTAAAGTAGCATAAATTGAAATGATTCATATTCCTTGCTGAAGAAGCCTCCTTCCCCGCTTCCTCTCAGAATGAATTCTTTCTGGATCATCAGATAACTAGATCGGCAATCAATTGGAACTGCTATATTATCATTGTTTATAATTTGTCAAAACTTCGAGAACAATAATAACCTCGCCCACAATTAAACGACAATAATAAACAAACGGAAATCGCGGGAAATTTCGGAGCGATCAGATTTTATTCAACGTAATAGGACAGAGTTAAGAAGACAAGCAAACTTATTAACGCCGCCCATTCTCATCGTTAATCGATGACGTCATTCGCGAAACGAACTAATCTTATTTTCTTATGTGCGTCACATATGAAAAGACATCTGTTGTTTCATTATTCGTTTTCGAAAAAGCTCAATGGATATTCAAAATTACGTCGAATATATCTTTCGTTCATCAACTACATCATACCGTATGCTCAATTTTACAGTAATCAATCGTAATTATCGGTCACTCAATAATAAATCCACGAAAGTCGATCCTCAACAAGATATAACGAAGCAACTTGATATTCGTTGAGTTCATTAATGCATACTTATTGTTGCAAATGATATAAATTGTGTAGAAAATATTTCCTGGATATTTGCATTAAACGCTGATAAACATGCATATATCACAACCCAATATCATGCGATGTAATAGTTGAAGGATAATATTTCATACATAAGTCCTTATGAATGAAAATATTATAGACGAAGGTCTTGGCAGATATTCCTTCATTCATCTCTTATATACCTATATCTCTTCACTCTTGGAAAGGAGAGAAAAAAGGGAGGAGTGGAGGGGGGGAGGGGGGGGAAGGTAGCGGGTGACAAAGACAAGGGAAGAGACAAGGAAGCAAAAACAAATTCGTCGACCATTTTCAATCTTTCTCGTTCTATTCATTCAGCTTCTCCTGTCTTTTAATAATTACTATGTTGGGCAGCTACCACATAAGGCATGACATACACACTGTCTATCGCATTTTATATAATATGCAAAATCGTTTGCCAAGTAAAATCAAAAAACGTAATTAACATATAATAAAAAGGTACTACATCACCTGTTTTAACAAACACGAACGCTGAACGCTGTATGGGAAGTGTCGCGCTCTGTACGATGACTATCTTATATAAATACTTCTTCAGCAATCAACCTTGCTTGAGATTATGTGAAAATTATTAAAGCAGCTAGCAATAACCCAATCCAGTTAACAAGAAGGTAAAAGAACTATAAATAACCCTTAAAACATACCAAAAAAGCTGATAATTTCGTGAATAAACTCTGACTTTCACAAATCTTTTACTCTTGTTTCTCGTGAGCAAATCTTATTATAATGTTGTTGCTCTTTTTATACCACCGTATTATTGCTAAACACTATGAAATATCATCAAATGTATGCAAACAGTAAGCCAGTATAGTAATATATGATTCTTTTAGATTTCCATAAAAATGGCCATAAAGATGGAAAACGAGAGGTGTAAATTGAGAGCGAAGAAAATGCGGCGCAAACAAATTACCAAAAATTTTCGACAGGTAAAAAAATACACTAAAATAAGTTAGATGGTGTACAACGTTACTAGAGTGAAATGAAGAAATCACCGGTAGCTATCTGAAGAAGCAAAGAATTGCTCGCGAATAATTCAAAATTCATATAGACGATATTAAAGAATTCAAACAATTGATAAGCCACTTGTAGACAACAATATATGATTACCAAATAGTGATGACATAGGAATGCTGTTCCGAATGCTTCGACTCTGTAACAGTGCATTCGTGCTGAAGCTTGACATCTGCTACCGCAACGAACCATTTTAGGAGAGTAAATCCACACGTCACTGAATAAATTCCTACTAAAAGAAAAAAAAAAGATCACATTACTTCTCGACTGATATAGAAAATGATCGTTTTTAAAGTGCAACATTCGTCTAGCAACACTCCACTCACTTCTTCTACTTGCGAAAAAAAAAAAAAAACTTATGCGCTCAGTGACTCGAACATTGCAGTTCTATTCCATTTGTAATCCACTCTAAATATCTTGAAATATATATCTTAAATATCTTAAAACAAATATGTTCACAAATATCTTAAAATCTATATTAAACCTAATTTCGAGTTTATATGCTTTCAAATTTTTAAATTTGCCGATAGAAGCAAAAAAAAATGCGCTTATCTCTCATGAAAGAGAAATATTTGCGAGAAATTCTTTTAGAATGTTCAATAAAACGGATGCCACCTTAAATGTACATACAACTGCTTTCATAGTGAAGTAATCAACCGATTTATTCAATCGTTGGAAGCATTCCCATTTGAAAGAAATTTTATTCACATATGTCATTGCTGGTTTGAAATGAAAATTCAAATGCCATATTAAAATGTCTCAGCGTAATTCGGTTCGACCGTTACATAAACTCTTCTAAATAAATTCACAATTTACTTCAAAATTAATTCTGAAGTGTAGAAACTTCCTGGCTGCACAAATTAGAAAACGTTATAGAAAGGATGGCACGATGTATGCTCTTTGGAATATCAGAAATGAGACCATTTGGCATCAAAAACACTTTAAAAACCAAAAAAAAATCTTTCTAATACATTTTTCCTAAACTCCTAATCGCTTATATAATCCAGCTGTCAATACATCTTTCTTCACTTGACCCTAAATAATTGTACAAAACTTTAACAAATTTTTCTTTCAGAACCGATGCGTATAGTACAACCAAAAAAAGAAAAAAAAAATGCAGGAACTTCTGAGAATTGGCACCTAAAAAATATCTATTTGGTACAAATCATTCAACACTTTCACATTATCAATTCAAAACTTTTCATATGTAAATTCGATGAATTATTGGGCAATAATTGATCAATGTTGCAATTGGAAAATCAAAGCGTAGATTGTAATCTTTGCATTTCACTCGCTCATCTTTTCTGTGTCACGAATCATGATTACCTAGGCACATATAAAAATGAACATATATATGCAAATAGATAGGTGTAAATACTCAAATATAACACCATCCCTATTAAAAAATGTGCTAAATACGCATGAAGAGTGGGGAAAAAATAAACGAAAACAAAAGTTTACTACACGCATTGCAGTAAACTTGTTCTAAGCACAGCCAAAACTGCTGACATGTTAGAGCCCCATATTTTTGAAAGCAATGAGGGTGCTGTTAGAGGTGAGAAAGTTTCGCATTTGATCAGATTGATTAGTCGCAGCTGAGTATAAACGAAGTAAGCGCGAATGTCAAATTGCCCTAAAAGCTATGATATCGAAAATATGACGAACAATAAAAAGAAGAAACACAATACTGTCGGCATTAGTTGAACTGTGGTTGCGTTTTTATGAGAATAAGACATTTCACATAGTTCACTCTGAATAGTTTTACGCTTTTATAGTTTGTTTACATCTTTTGGCGAACAATCGGCCACAAATCATCATAGCAAATTTTTTCATTAGACGTAATACGAAATCTTCGAAATCATCTCAGAATGAATCAATCTAAACAAAAACATGAATATCTAAAAAAAAAACTACGAAAATAACAAACAGCGCAAGCAATTCAAAAACAACTATCCAACTATCAAAATCACCCAGGCATCCTCTTCTTCCCTCTCTCTTTCACAAGAGGAAGGAAGACAAACGCAAGACTGCATCTTAAAAGCGAAAATTTACTGATCGAGTTGTTCTTATGAAGAAAACATAGAAATGGAAATGAATGCAAGTAACGATGTGAAAGATGAGACTGCTGCTATTGATTGATAATATACGACTTTAAATTAAAGAGTAAAATGTTATCAACAAACGTTAAACATCTCACCAATCATGCAAATGCATTATTAAAGGAACTTAAAATTGAGTATGAAAATTACATAACTTCCCTTATGAAGCATTCATAACTGACAGCATACCAACATGATTTGTAAAGAAACACTCTAAGATATGATAACCTCGGAGTAATACAATTAATAGAATATGATGAAAATGTTGGGTTACTCATTTGCATCGGAAAATATGCCTTCTGTAAGCATCAATCGAGTTATAAATGTTCATATATGTAAGTGCATATCTCACCGTTTGATAGTTCCAACCCCCTTAAAGTCCATGAATGACAAGTGAATTTAATGGATTTAATGCGTATTACAGAAGGATTTGTATGCTGTAATTTCGTTACAACCGATCATTTTTTGAATAAACTATTGAAACTAAAGAGTACCATAACGTTTACATGTGCAACTTCCTTCACCATTTTTTCGATTCAATATCAAAAAGGACTTTTTCGCTTCAGATCTCCGCATAACACTCATGCAGGTTTTTATGTATTTTTGTAGATTTCCCTCATAAGAACGGATCGCGCCAACATCAAATGTATGATCATCTATCCAAGTTTGTAAATGTTTGCTCGTTAATTTCAATTGCAAATATTTGGTGAGCATTAGGCGAACTATATACATCTTACTCTTACTCGCCTAAGTCTACAAAGTTTGCAAACATTTAAATGCATCGAAAAAAAATGAATACAATTCATATAGCCGACCTTTCGTTTTATACCCATCGCGCTATGAAAAAAGCGAATCTTTTGCAGAAATTTTATATGAGTGGCCGAATTATTTTCAAAAAAAAAAAGAGAAAATTTTGCAAAAAATCTCGCATATGTTATTACAGTATCGTCCGGCAATTTATGAAAGCGGCTGGTAATATTAGCAGGATGCAAAAGTACCACATATCTGCCACCTTATTTGGTACGCATCTCAATTCCTACAAATTTCGAAAACGAATACAATAGGCATCCTAAATGAAAACAAAGTGAAGACACATTTTTTTGTTTTTTTTTTTCTGCGAAAGAAAATTTCTATAAAAGACATTATGGATAATTATACGTATGTGCAAATGAAAGGCGCCTATCCGCATGATCAATAAATATATATGTAAATAATGATAGCTCAATTCAGATAATTAATAAATTTTTATATAAGGTTTTGTTACCATTTGCTTCATTTATTCAAATGCACAATCTAATTTGGCTGCTACTAAGTTAATGTTTGCATCGCTTCATGATTAAAACTTCGACTCACAAATAGGCGAACAATTTCGATGCATACCTCAATTGCCAAGTTCAAACTTCGCAATTAGTATCGCTTCCCTCTGTAAACTTAGAGAGAGAGAGAGACAGAGAGAGGATGATAGAAAGGAACAAGTAAAGATAAGGAAGAGTAGAGCTAAAATGTTCGAATACGACCATTAAAACATCATCCGAAGCTGAAGAAGCGGTTAAAGCAAGCAATGGCTCACTGCCGAAGCAAACTTCATATGAAATAGGTTTTATAAGTACTTCAAAATTCTAAAGATGCACTCTCCTTGGAAATTTATTATATCACTGCGAACCGAGAAAAAAAACATCTATTCAACATTTAATTTTATTCAATATCGACGATGCTTCATTCCTTTCTAGCATCGATCAATGTTTCTTCATTGCAACCGCTGTGGAGGATTCTGGAGATTCTCACAATACTCTCAGGATCAAAAGCACCGCTTAATTTCACGTAGATCGTAAATTTCTGTCGATTGCCACAAGAAAAATTTATCCAAAACTTCATAAAAACCTGTTTCAGCGTGCTAAATAATTAGCATATGAGCCGCTGTACTTTTTTTTTTCTCTTCAGGATGAATGAGTGAGAATGTCTCCACGATTATATTGTTCGAAAAAGAAAATCGATGAAGAAAGATGACATTTCTGAAGATGAGCTATGTGCACATTCCACGATTTTCATATATAGTAAACTGCTAAGAGAACGACAGAAGGAGAAGGAGATGTAAACTGCTAAGAGAACGACAGAAGGAGAAGGAGAACAAAACAAATAAATTTTTAAGTTTTATGTTTTTTTCTACATTTCAAAATAAACCTCCTATTCAAAATAGCAGCAACATTAAATAAGCAATAATAGGAATCAGTGAAATAAGCTTGAATAAATTCAAGAGAATTAATAATATGCGCAAAACATCATCTCCTCTGTATCCCTCATATAGGTATGATCACTCCGTATATGAGGGGAAGAATAATCAACGCACAGCTTATTCAATAAATAAAGGAATAAATAGACGACGAAGAATGAAACAGACAGTAATTGAAACATTCTCATGCAGTCTACCTCAATGCTTCACTTCCGATGAAGTTGTGTTATAGTACCCGGAAGACGTGTAAATGTATTCAAGATTACAACTTGCTGAATAACTTTGAAGTAATAATAAATTCCCTAATAAATTCGAATTATTATTTGGTTGGAAAAAAAGAAAATTCGTACCACAGATTCACCTTTGATGAACGATCGCGCTGCGACTCATTTTGCATAATCGACCTCAGTGATATCTGTTCCGTCATCTATTATATCACACCTTTCCTCTGGTTGCCTGACTGTGTGTTTCAAACCCGTCTGCTGATAACTGAGTGTTTTTGATGACCAATGAAAATTTGCCCGCAGACTGGGGCAAGCCCGCGATCTGATATTTGCGTTGACTTGAATATTTTGATGGCTTTTCGTGCTGTTCAGTTCAATCAACTAGTTCAGTTCAGTGCGCCGGTTCAGTAAAAACTCGTCTCGAAAAAAAAAACTTACTTCATCCTCAGACGAGCACCACCAAAAATGCCACCAAGTACGCACATCGGCAATCCTAGCTGAATACCTTCGAAGTATTTCACTGTCACCTGAACAAGTAATCTATCAACACACTATCACTGATTACCAACATGAGTGCAAATAGGTAATCCTCACTTCCTCTCTGCACTTTTGCATCTTTTCTTTTTATCTCTGATTTTGTATTCATGTTGCGTGAACACTTTAGCGTTTATAAGCACATCTATAGCACAAAATCACGCTCAGTTTAATTATATAACCTAAATAAAAGGTGAATTGACCCTTCAGTCAAATTACCTCACATAAAACTAATAACAATCGCCATTATAACAAGCAATGAAAAACACCGAACAATTACCACTAAAAAACCTACGTTTTTTGACCTAATATTACGAAGCTAATGCAATCACAAAAGATTTCAGATCACTGTCATTTAAATATGTTTCGAGTGGTGTCACGAATTCTATTGATTCACTCACAATCTACTTATAACTCTTCTTTAGAAAGTCGTAAAAAAACATCGCTATAAGCAATAATCCCTGAATATTAACTTATGTAAGAAATAATTGTAAAAGTAACAACCAATCGCCATATTTATAGATTTCCCAAGAAAGGCGATTAGGTCTCCAAGTCTTGGTCATCTGACCAAAAACTGCTTCAACATAGAATAATAAGTTGAACAATATTGGCCAATTGTTTGCCAATGACTTGAGAATAAAGCAGAGCTTATATTGCGTATCAGCTTCGTGGTTGCGATAAACCATTGTCAAAAAAGTGAAATGCTCTACGTGTTGTATTTGTCCAATATAATGGCCACCATATCGATTGCAGGGGTATGAATGGAATAGAAAAAGGGAACAACAGCATGATTAAGCCTGTGAAAGCACCAACCTCGCCAAGCATATGTGTTTTCATCTGTAGAAGAACATGATTGAAGTCATGCGTTTCACGGTATCGCTGCATCACATAAACCAAATCATCATCGTCCACATACTGTAATTTGAATTTCACAATGATTTTAATATTGTAAAATAGCAATAATTTGACCATTCATGATTCATATATTGGGCCGATTTCATTGATCCGTCTTCTGGCAAACCGGTACATCCTTTGCTCATCTACGGCCTCGTTGAACTTAATTTCGCTATTAATTTATTATTTTACTTTATTTTTATTATTGTCTTTTATAGTTAATGGGGGCGCCGTTAAACCGATAGTTAATCGGTTACAACTGTAACCGATAGAAACTTGAAAATAACTCCAGCACTCATAATTCATATACTAGTAATAATTCCCTTATTCATGTATCACATACTAGGAATAATTCCAATACTTACAATTCATATACTAGAAATAATTCATATACTCTCAACTCATATGCCCACAAATTAAGCAGTTTCTTCACTCCATTAATAATTACCTTCTAACAGAGTGAAGAATCAGCATTTCCGGTGCAATTTTCAACTAATCACTAATATATAACGTATAAAGAAACAAATGAAAATATCATACAACAATACGACGTCTATCGACTACTACTGTACCCACAATGATGCAATAAAAGAATATAATTTATAAAACTTTATTTATAAATTTTAATTAACGAAATGGATATCAAAGATAATTTCGTTACAATCGATCACCTACGGGCATTTTTTTAGAGGAACTAAAAGATGCGGAATTCAAGTGGCAATTTCTCTCAGCTTTCAATCTATCTTCGATCGTTCACCTATAGTGTTTAATCGGAACGTTTTTTGCATTTCGAAGATAGAAGAAAGTACACAAAACATTATTAATTTACTCACCTTAACTGTTGGTCTTGCATCAGGGTCAGTATGAAGGCCATCTAGAAATTTCACGTATTCTTTGCCAAGTGTTCCTTCTGGTAACGACTTTAAATAATCTCTGTCGATTGTTTCGTTTGTTATTCGAGGTCGATCTCTGAAAATAATAATAATAATAATAATAATAATAATAATAATAATAATAATAATAATAATATTGGATTCACGGTACGCTGATTTCGATTATATCACAATCAAAACCTAACGATAAAAACAAAACCTTATGTAAGTATAGCATACACAATAAACAGTTAACATTGTGCGTTGTGAGAAACAATAGTCAACAATATTGTGTGAGAAAAACGGAAATCTTTGTTTATGCCTTAAGTTGGACATGAGAGTAATTAAAGCATTTTTGTCGGTGATATTCTACAGCAATCGCAGCAACGTCCCATTATGCTCCTCAATAACACATCCTACCAATGCAGCCAAGATTATCGTTTGCGTATTCATAGATATAAATCAAAAGCCAATTCACGCTACCACGTTGATCATTCATTCCATCTCGAATAATATTTACAAATCATTTCAACGAATAAAAATTTCACAACCAAAATCCATGGATCTAACAAAATTAAATAATAGTAAACTGTAAACAGTACAAAGTTTCCTGCTGATAAATGAAGATAAAATCAATTGATTTCAATTACTGCAATCAAAGGAAACATTTTAATAACCTCAATAATTCTTATTAAAATGCATGTTAAGAATCGACTTACGCTATCACCTTAACCAATCATTTCATCTCGAATAATTCTTAGAATTTGTTCGAAGTTTTAAGAAAAATAGAAGAACTCTTTTAACAGAAGAAACTGCTCTTCGAAAATATAGGATTTATTCCTCTTGAAAAGACGACGTTCTCGTCGTGATAAAAGAGGAATAGAAGATCCTCGACCATTATTAAATAAATACGATATTTCAAAGCATTTCAGAAATCTGGGGCTATTTTATACCTGAGAAGACGATATCCACTAACATCACGTTCCATTCTTCTGCGAATATTTTCTAAAATAGGTCGAAAAGCAGTTGTCTCACCCATTACCGCTACCATATCTGAACAAGTGGAATATTTATGCAGCAAGAAAAGTGAATATTTAAGCAGAAATAGACGAAAATTCAAGAAGAACACCGCAATAAAGAAACCTTATTCGGCCTCAGTTTAATGTTTTACATATTATTGTCCCTCCTTCTTCCGTTACAGTTGCGGTAACACCCATAACGTCCATCTCAAGAACACTAACATCGAGTGGCTATTTCCGTTTAGCGATCAACAGCCAATTTTAGTGCCAGCGTGAAATATCATTCCACCAAATTATTATTAAATGCTTTAAAAAATTCGCAAAAAATGGCTAAAAATTTGCTTATTGCTATTTCTCTGCATATTTCCATCACACTCATAAGGTTCACTTTCGTCGAACGCTCCTGATACAAACAGATGCAATGAACTAACTTATGTACCAATCACTTGACTATTGCCATTTGAAACTCAATAAAACTTTATGTCATTCGATTCAAGATCGACAGATTAATAATAAAAGATATAAATGTTTTCGTAATTGTAAAAGATACAGGTATCATGTTTATTTATTATTGTATAGTAACCTAAGAGAGCATTTGTCGTTATGTTTTCATTACCGATGAGTACTATTTCAGAATTTAAAATATTGAAGGCGCTAAAGATTTTAGTAAAGAAATGAATAAACAACTAAGGAAGTGAGTGAATTTGAATATTATACCTCCTCTGACCGGATTTGTGATCGCCATCGCCGCTGAGCCAATCGCTAGAAGTCCCTTTTGAAACGATGACGTGGGGATATGTGTCGGATATAATTTATTCATCTTAAAATCACTCTTATCATTTAAACCTTTTCGAATTTCGAGTTTTCTTCGTTAAAATGAAACAAACTAGATCTATGAATCTATCCTCTAACGTCTTCTCATTTCAGTTCACCGAAATTTTCAGCTTTCTGAAGAAATGGCGCAGGAATCTGTAAGGTTTTCGAAAACACTTGAAAAGATCTATCCAAAAATATTCGTATAAGTCCGGAATATTAGGCCGGAAATATAGATATAATTGGTTTTCTACATCATAAACTCTACCAACGATCATAGAACAATTCAGCGTGTTATAAATAATATATTCGAATTGCCTTAGTCATTGTGCTATCACCCACAAGATAGGAAGTGTTAAGAATATGATGCTAGCATTCAAAAATTACGAGCCGATATCTATTTCATTTAAATACATCACAAGTCTTAATCGATAACCGAAAGAGATAAAGGAAGTTATCGATAAAATCATTGAGCGTATCTTCATAAACATAGTACGATGCCAGATATACAAGTAAGCATATATGAATATTTCATAAACCCAAAAAAGATGCTCATTTTTTGTTGTGAAAGTTGGCAATAAAATTCTGAAACCTACTTNTTAAAATGAAACAAACTAGATCTATGAATCTATCCTCTAACGTCTTCTCATTTCTGTTCACCGAAATTTTCAGCTTTCTGAGGAAATGGCGCAGGAATCTGTAATGTTTTCGAAAACACTTGAAAAGATCTATGCAAAAATATTCGTATAAGTCGGCTTCCTACCTCCACGAACTAGTGATTAATATTAGGCCGGAAATATAGATATAATTGGTTTTCTACATCATAAACTCTACCAACGATCATAGAACAATTCAGCGTGTTATAAATAATATATTCGAATTGCCTTAGTCATTGTGCTATCACTCTCAAGATAGGAAGTGTTAAGAATATGATGCTAGCATTCAAAAATTACGAGCCGATATCTATTTCATTTAAATACATCACAATTCTTAATCGATAACCGAAAGAGATAAAGGAAGTTATCGATAAAATCATTGAGCGTATCTTCATAAACATAGTACGATGCCAGATATACAAGTAAGCATATATGAATATTTCATAAACCCAAAAAAGATGCTCATTTTTTGTTGTGAAAGTTGGCAATAAAATTCTGAAACCTACTTGAAAATTCTGCGAGGATCTCTTCAATATTTTTCTTACCTTTCAAATCAGAGAACCAACCCAAATTATCGGCGATTATATGATGATTTTTACAACTTTCACAAGTCACCAATACAACACCTTTCTCGTATGCCACCTTTGAGATTTGTTTTGGTCCCTGAAGAAAAACAGAAGAAAAGAAAGTGATTACTCCCCATTGCAATAATAAAATGTTTATTTCAATCGAGCACAATAACGATGAGGCAGGCCTTCTTTGTGGATTTCGGAATACCAACATTGGCAGTTTGAAGTGCTCTTAGTAAAGATTAAGCAACGATCCACTCAATGATGTGCTTATAACTAGCAATTAGCCCTCGTTCATAAAAGTCGACTTATAAGGAGGGTTGTTTCTCGCTAGAACCGACGAAATTTGAAAAGTGGATTGAAAATGAATTCTCTCATTTTCCCGAATTCAATAATTCTTCACCTACTTAGAAAATAGTGTATTTCTCTTACTGTTATATAGCGATATTAACCGAGAGATAAAAAATTGGCAAGGAAAAACAAAAATTTTTAGACGCGATCAAATTGAAATACCTCCAGTGAGACCAAATATCCTGGATAATATATTTTGCTTTAATAAATTCAAATATATGAAATTAAATAGCTTGATCAACTAATTAAATACATATGTCGTTTTATTGTTGAAATATTTTGCTCCAGGGGCAACACACAACAGATTCGCCATTACACCGTTTTTTGGCGATTGTTGGCCAAAAAATGATGTAATGGCCAATACTGGAGAGAAAATTCGTATCGAAACTGTTTAGGTCGATTCACCTCTGCTACCGTTCCAATAGCGAAGCCATAGAATTTGTGGCCAATTAAAGGATAACCAAAAGGTGTATGGTGGGCAAGCACCCTCGATGATCTCCCTTTATTACCTTATTTTCTCAGTTTTGCCAACCCGTACGGATGTAACACCTTAAACTAGAGGCAACATTCCATTAACTGAACAGGTAAGTAAGTAGGCACCGGGAACATCTGTATTCCACCTAATCAAATTTAATATTGTAAATAAAGGCATATGTTATGAATAAAGGCACAATAATGAGTAGCAACCAACCTGACGAGTATTACAAACTTTGCACCTATATGTGAGCGACAATTTCCGACACAATTCACCGACGCTGCGTTCAGCGAAGAAACAACGTTGAATAATACGATGATTATGAAGGTTTGCAAATATAGAACGTGCTGCCCACATACAATACACCCCAAGTGTATACCTATAAAGAAATGATTATTTATCAATCCATATTATAGAAAGGCAAAGTTATAGAAAGCGTATAATATCGAAGAAATTAAAATTGGGAATAAATAACTAAATAAACAGAAATAAATTGAAGAAAGTAAACAAATTTCAACAAGACAAAAAAAAACGAGTAGAATAAATAAAATATAACATTAAGAAATATCGGCAACTAAAGAAAATCATATTCATATGGATGAAATCCGAAGACGGGTATTTTCCGAGGGTGATTCAAATATATGGTCACCACGATCACAACCTCTAGAACACCTAGCCGCACAACGCGACGAATGCTTCGCCTCATGCTTGTACGAGAAGGGTGATTTAAATATTGCGAAAGTATTGTACACATATTGATGAGAGTTCAACTCAACACTCGAGCTCAGGCAATAGTGTAGTCGAAATGAAACAAACTGTTAAAAAATGTTAACTCTTGAAACATATTATGAAACATTCGTATTATTATACACCCTATGAAAGTTTGCTTAGCTATTAAGTGTCTTATGAAAGTCGTCACCGCATTACAGAATTATAATAATAAATAGGATGCAAAAATTCTCATCGATGTCGATTGTTTGATTTCGTAATGACGTCATCGCAATACAATTACAAATAATAACATGCGCGAATTACAATTAATGGAAGAAAGAAAAAATTTTCCTTCCATCCATTTATTTCCTTCATTTTCAATTTTTATTCTTTATTTTTTTCGCATATTTATTTCGAAATCGATTCTTGTTACTCAAAATTTGTGGGAGAATTTTTCGATTATTTTCGTTCATCGAACTTTCCGCCTTCGTGGTCGAACTATACAAATGCCGAAGTTTTCTGTTGATATTCTCGTTGACGCGCGAAATTCATATATTGGAAAGACGCGTAAGTAAGAGCGTTTATAAAGCGTGCGTCTATTTGCGCCAATTTCAGGTTCCAAATAATATTAGGCGGATTTATTTTCACGAGTGGAAGAGTATATTTTATTGTTTGGTTTTATTGTTGTCGATGTCGTCATCATTCGATGCAGCCGAGGAATTACGTCTACCGCAAACAGTTGTTTCCCGACTTGTCAAGGATGCATTACCCCCGGGGGTTATCGTTTCAAAGGTACGTTGTTTCTATTGTCATTGATTTCTTATTTCAATTGTTTTCATCTTTTTTTTTGTAAATGAATACTCACTTCCTCGCGGAACGTTTTTTTTTGCAGAAAAAAAACGCTAACCGATACTTGGATCCAAATTATATAAAGATACAACTTCAATTTCGTTGTTGGCAAACGTTTTGTCTCTTTTAAAAGAAAAAACTTAAAAAGTGGGAACTTTGATTATTGGCAAGAAAGGTATAGAGAGGCGCTTATTACTAGAGAGCTTCTACTTAGTATCCACAGCGGAGCTCATTTACTCCCACTTGTAAGTAAGACGGCAATCCAGAAAATGCTTTTTGCAACCTGAGGAACGAGTGGAAATACCGGAAGTTTTCCCGAATTTTCTATTCGTATAGGATGGAATATGCAAATCCATTTCGCCACGAGGTTATACGCAAGATGAAGTTTGCCGGTATATCCATTTTCTTTTATTATTTGTTTTGTAGTTGATGAAGGTGATTGGGTTTGATGTAAGTTGTAGTCGAAATTTAGTTGTACGGTTGGATGTGGTTGAAAAATAGCGTTCGAAAAGAAGAGGACGGAAGAGAGAAAAAGAAAATTTTGCTGAGATCCTCTCTCTTCCCTTCTCTCGTTTTCAGGGGAGGTTTCAATAAAAATCTATTACTCTCGGAAAGAGGAGATAAACCTATATTGTGCTTACATCACCTATTTCTTACGCTTGAATTCTCTGGAATCCTATCTTATCTATGTCCGCCTCTCTCCTCTCCAACATCCCTTTGTCTTCTCCTACTAATATTCAAGGGATTGAATATCTAGCATACTTCACTGATCTCTTTCTTCCTCTTCCTCTCTCTCTTCCTCTCTCTCTTTCTCTTTCTCTCTCTCTCTCCCTCCCTCTCTCTCTCTCTCAGTGATAACTTAGTTTGCATGAGTGGGCAATGTAAATGATATTTTGAAGGAGGCACGAACGGCGATTTCACGTGCAGCGGCTGTATTCATCCTTCATGCATCCACCTACGCACAGGATTGTGCCGTATCGAATAAACGTAAAACGGTGACCGCGGCAGATGTTTTAAGTGCGATGAGAGTACTCGAATGTGATGATCTTATTGATCCTGTAGGTTTTAATGCTAATTTATATCCTCTCTCTCTATGTCATGTAGCAATTTATTTATTTTTTCGATAGGTATCAGAGATATCCCTCATATTCCACTCAAGATTTGAGTTATTTATGCAAATTCTGATTCGATCACATCACCATGATGAAGTCCTACACATGTTCATAGCGTTTACGATGAAATGCGATTATGAGCTAGAACACTTGACCACGGAATTCTTTGTTATAAAATAGCAAATGAATCTAGCTAAGATTGATGCATGAACTGTAGCAACTGAACAATCAGAAAATAATCTTATATATAGTATCCATCATCTTATCTTTGATGACCTTCAGACGTTCTGTATTATCACCTGTTTTTATATCATGGAGATAGCACAATTTCCTATACAATATCAATTTTATGCTTCTGATGGTTGTAACAAGTCCGATCGATACTACTACGCAGGTCAACGTTACGTAGTGAAAAGACCTCTAAGCGCCTTTTCCCCTAGGTAATCTACAACAATGCATTCATGTTCTACCTGTTTCCAGAATTACACACCCATATATAAGGTCATCGCTTGTGTATATTCCACTCATTTCTTCGAATCAGGCGATGAAATTCTCAAGTTGAAAGCAACAATTCGTTTGCTTTTTACTAATTCTAGCCAATTTACAATTTAAAAGGTCATTGAACGCTAACCGTAGCGTTACATCATGAGATCGGCAACTACCTATTATTTTTTTCATTGCTGCTTTTATTGGCCCTTATGAACATTCCCAAAAATGAGCCATAGGGGGATGTTTTTTGTGATGAATCTTTACTAACGTGAAGTTTACATTTGTAATATTTCTATGCAATAAATCAGTTTCTAGATTAAAGAGGCAGTTGAAGTATGGAAAAGCAACAAACAACAAAAACTTGACGATGCAAAAAAGCGTAAAGCAGAACGTGAAAAGCAAGCAATCGAAGCGTCAACATCTGCAGATAACGAGCTTGTGGAGGGACATCAAATAGTCGCCGAATCAATAAACCAGTCAGATGTGGTGAATGCTGAAGAAGAACAACATGCCATCGAAAATATGGGTATATTTACATAAAGAAATTTCGAAGCTATAAAGATGCATTATCAAATACTTGCATGATGATTAAAATTTTTGTTAGCTCGATTGTTTCCCATTCCCATCTCAATCTCTTCATCCATTCTCATTTTCCTCTTTCCCTACTTTCCAATGTTTCAATTTTTATACTATTAATGTGAAGGTGACCTTCCGGATACACAGCTTCCCATCTTACTGCCGGTACAGGTTATGTATGTCCTTTATGATCTGTATCGTTTGTACAGTGTGTTGCTTTTATATGCAGAAGTTAATCCGACCTTACAGATTTTCATATCAATGATGGGGAAATATTGAAGGTGGGGTAATAAGTTGGAGGAACAAATGTGAGAAAAGAAAAGATGTGCAGTCATTTCTCATCCCACCCAATTTTAATTACTTATTGCGAGTATTTAAGAGTAAAGAGATCAATCGTTGCGAAATGTTTTCAATAATGAAACATAAAATGCAAAACGATTTCACCACCAAAAGTTTTCTTCATTAATGCAATCTGATAGAATTGTTGTTGGAATTACTTCTAAAAATAAGTCAATTTTCAGAATGTATGGATTCTGTCAAGAATACGATACCGCAAAGCATTCCCACCGACGATTCACCTCGGTGATCGGATTTCTTCGATAAATTGTCTTTTACGTTTGGTGGGTGATTGATTTACTTATTAATTTTCATAGGTTCAGCGTATTCTACGAATGAGTGACAAATGCTTCGCTAGTGTTTAGATATAAGAGAGAAGCAAAGATGAGCTAGTGAAGTGTTAAATGCTCCTATCGCTACTTCGATCTCCTATTGTTAAGATGAAATTGAGGGTGCCTTTTGATTGTATTAATTTGAGAATGCAAGAATTTAAAATTCGAATTCGATTAACACAATAGAAGAATTTCTTGTGGCACTACATGTGAACTCCCTTCATTTATCACGTTTATACGGTTTTAATGTTTCACTTCTTTGTTGTGTTTTGTAATCTTCATAATGTTCGTATTGTGTTCATCATTGTTGCAATAAAGCTTTCCGCATTTTGCTTGCAAAAATACTTGGGAAAGCTGATTGGGGGGATGGGAAGGCTATCGTGAGTGAGTATTGACCCAAACGATGCTTTCGAAGACAATCGTTCCCGAGATTAAGTCAAAAATATTCAAAGGGATATGTTTTACTCTTGGAAGTGCTTGCTAGTATACTTATTCATCAAGCTGCCATCACTCTCATCGTTTTAACGTTTACCTATTTTCAATTGACATCTATCCACTATCACTTCGCAAATGCATTTGTTGTTGAATTGCGGAGACTTTATTGCGCCCAACTAATAACCAGTTGGTAGTCTGCAAACGTTGCCACACATAATCGACCACAACACCTGCTTAGCATCAGAGGAAATCAACCTCATTCAGCAGTCATCTTATAGATGAGGAAATTGCCATCAATCAAAACAAACAAAATGCTTTTCAGATATTTCGTTAAAAAAACAACAAAAATGTATGCAAACGAAATTGCAACAACGAATCCGACCATAAATATTAAGAAAAATCAAATAAAATAAAATATTTCCAATGAAATCATCATCTCAAAGAACATTGCATGCGTTCATCTTCAATCATCTTGGTAAATTTCCCCTCTTACATAATATTCACTTTGTACGAATTGGCTTAAAGACAAATAATTAATCCAAGAGGACAATATAGGTAAGGAGGAAGATGGCCGGAGAGGAAGTGCCACGAATTTTTTTCCCAACAGTCTTACAAAATGTCTTCAATAATCTCTAGTTATTAGACCACCAAAGAACAGCATGATGAAGTTAAGGGAAAACAAAAAAAAAATGTAACAATAATATTTCATAGTATGGCAGTATAATAGCACATACAAAAAAAATGTGCATTAAAATGGTAAAAAATTGTGTCAGAGGAGATTCGGATATAATAAATGGAAGACAATAAAATACCAGTTGTTGCAAAAGTAACTACCCAAATTAGGTTATTTTCTTTTCCATATCAGAGATGCGTCAATTCAACTTTTTTATCTTCTATGACATATTGCTTAAAACAAAGCGCCAAATTTCCTCCATAAAATACAATCACATAACTATCACCTTGAACGCAAGCATAATTCAGAGGGGACGCAATAAAATGAAATAAAAGAAAATAAAAAAGGAAGAAATTCCTCTTCAAAAAAAAAAAATCGCATGCAGCTCTTTTGGTCACCATATTAATTTAAAATTTTTTTTAGGAATCTAAAAGAAGTAGCTATCCAATAGCGAGTTGTTTTGCTTTAAGAACAGCTGGTGCAGAACTTGGAGGTACAATACGCAATTCGGTTACAACTGCGGTCACCAAATCTGATGGTATCGTCTCTTGACGTTCACCGATTAATGCACTCACCTCACGGGCACTTCCATCGAAAGTTTGCACCTATAAACAAATATAAAACGCTGATTAGTAAAAACTTATTCAAATTTTCACGGATCAGTCATAAATATAATACAAATCACCGATCGGCATAAAGCAACCTTCCTTAACAATTTCTGCAGGACTGGGCGAGCAGAGTGAAAACACAAACAGCCTTAGCTAGGTCAAAGCTTAACAAGTTGAAGCTTTCCATGTCCAAATAGACCATTTATTCCAAAGACGGTCCAGTAACCAGAAAGTCGCAAATTTCAGTCCTATCCATGGAAGTGTTGTTTTGTTGGCCGATTATCACCTATCAAGTTTGATTGGTCAATTGATTAAGTCGATGAAGGTGATATGCACTTGTACGATGCGCAGATCGAACTTCCACTCGATCAGGCAAGGGACTAGCATTAGCTGCGAAGAGTACTCCAACGATTTTACAGTCAGAAGGCTCTAGAGTGAGAAATTTTAGTCAAATACCAGTAGATGACGGAAATGAAAAGAAACGAAAGCATACACGATCGACGAATTTGAGAGTTTGTGCAGCGATCAAGACGGGTACGTTAGATGCAGCAGCAACCAAAGCCACCTGACTGGCTCCTCTATCCGCGACCACACAGCCATTCGACAAGATCGCCGAACATCCCAATAGCACTAAACGACACTGCAACAGGACAGTAATCGGCGTTTTTAGACCTGTGGAACAACAGCAGCAACACTCCGAAATACATAAAAAAAAAAAAAACAAAATAAAATTTAGAGAAGATAAATGCAGAAAAGTGCTAAAAAAAATAAAAAGAATCGCATCATTCAGCTTGATTTCAAGCAAATAAGTGAACAACTAAAATTATATACAATCAAAAGTTCCCAGATGATCGATGCAATTGATATATAAAATTGCATAATTGAGATTTGCATAATCTCATCCTAAAAAACCATTTCGAAATCCACTAACTTAATTATCTTATCAAATATTTTGTCAAAATATAAATCATGAAGGGAACTTTAAATCATAAATGCGAATTATAAACGCTTAAAGATTAATACTAATAAAATATCTTTGAGGAGTGCAATATATCTGTTGCTAATGAATTGATTTTGGCAAAGTGTAGTGATTTAACCGTCGATAAGTGTTGTGATGAACAATCACGCCGCGACTCATTTTGTATTCATCGACCTTAGTGATATCTGTTCTTCCCTGCCCATTTATAATGCGCCTTTCCTCTGGTTGTCCGCCAGCGTTTTCAAACCCGTTTGTCGTTATGTGCGTTGACTCCGGCATTCTGATGGTTTATATCGTTGTTGCTTTGAGGCAACCAGTTCGGTTCAGTGCGCCAATTCAGCCAGCTATCATTAAACTTCATCTTCTCGTCTCCTACACGGGAGCAACACAACGATAAGATTTGATAAATACTTCAACATTCGTTAGCAATTAACGTAAATTACTAAAGTAAAGTGACCTCGTGGTTCGACAGGTGAATCCAGTACACAAACATGAAGACATAATTTTTGCTCATATGCATCGAGAAGTACCCGCTCAACAATTGGACACCTGAAAATAATTTGCGTTACTCACTTTCAGTTCGGTAACCAAAGAACGATTTACTTCATTCGTATTAAAACTTTGCAGAGACTCATCTAAAAGCAAAAAAAAGTGATATTCCAATAAGTAAAGCAATATGTCACGCTCAACCTATAGAATAGCAATTGGTATAATTGTGAACAATACTGATCAAAATTAATCTATGAACGCAAAACATCAAAAACTCTCCTCTATGATGAAACGACCAAATTTGAACCTTTAATGCTAAGGGTTTCGTTGATAGATATGCCACGATTAAAGAGTGCACAAAATGGACTCCAATCACTCTAATGTTCTACCTATCTCAGCATCACTGATAGTTATCACTGCTTCCACTTCATTCCTTGGTAGCATTCTTCACAAACGAAATTATAGAACGGCTCTCATTACCACTACAATAATCAACAAAAATCCATCTGGCAGTTACTTCTTCGTAAAAGTTTTATATAAACTATTAAATAATAAATTATTGTAAGAAAACAAATAGCGTAGACTAAAGCTTAAAAAAAATAGTCATTTACACAACTTTTCACTATTTTCTCATTCCTTTATCACCATTCTCTATCTTCGACTAACCCTTCCCATAAGCATCCAAATAATAACACAACTAACTATTTCCCATAAGCATCCAAATAATAACACAACTAACTAACCATGAATATGTAAGAATGTAAGGTGTACTAATCATTTTGCTTAAGCAAAACGATGAGATTGCTCGTAAAGCGAGGTCAAAATTCTGCGAATAGAAATCGTCAAGCCATTCTAATAAAGTGTTCTTTCCCTGAAATACATTTTTTTTTAATAAGACATAGAAATAATTACTCAGGGATTTTAAACGCATGCTTATAATAAAATCGAACAAGAGATTACTGAATTTATTGCACCACTGGAAATTCGATAACAGTGTTCAATAAATAGAAATATGAATAATTTCTTATGCATAAAATGGATAAAATAAAGTAGATTCTTCTTGCATAGGATAGCATTGAAAAAATGTAAAACACGCTTCCTCGAACCAAAAATATAATCAGCAATTGAGTCGGAGATTACCTTTCAGCAGTACTCTATTATACAATCAAATATTATTCCCATTATCAAGATTTCAATATTATCTCATCGTCAGTAAAAAAGTAACCCCATTAACGCGAATTAATTAAAATATCACGCCTCGTAAGTTGAACGTCTCGTCAATGGAATGCGGCTCAAAAATAAGAACGGAAAGAAAAAATGTTTCTCAAAACAAAAGAAAGGAACTTACATCAAGCTCAGAGATGTCATCTGGAAGACGATTGATTTCCTTCTTCAATTGTCGAATTAAATTACCTAGCGCCAAAGGAAAAGGTTGTGAGCCATTTTGTGTTAAATAACTGAAATCATTTTTTTAATATTGCCTAATAATATGCGTCCAAATAAATAACAAATGCAAAACAAAGCAACATTTACAAAATCGCAAAGAACATTTAACGTGTAATCGAGGCAAAAATCACAATTATTGCACGTTAAATTAAGCCAACATTGTAAAGAATAGAAAAAAATATTTCATCTAAAAAAAACCTGAAATGTGGACGAATCGCTTGATCAAGATCATGCGACATTTTTCTATTTTCATTCATCGTATAATCACTCAAAAACTGAAAATTCAGAAATCTTCAACGATATTGAAAATATAAACAATTATTGAATGAATAAAGTTTTATAGATCTACTAATAAATGCATAAAAACATTTCAGAAATCTTCACAATTATAGATAGTTAACGAGCC
The DNA here is from genome assembly GCA_006503575.1 of Baylisascaris schroederi. Classification (NCBI taxonomy): domain Eukaryota; kingdom Metazoa; phylum Nematoda; class Chromadorea; order Rhabditida; family Ascarididae; genus Baylisascaris; species Baylisascaris schroederi. The sequence goes on along the minus strand of QEWY01002186.1, from coordinate 663,761 downwards.
TTATACTCTAGTAAACTATGAAATGGAAGAAAGAAAATTTTTCACAAAAGCCAATAAAAAAATTAGCATGCTTTGATTATGAATGGAATGATTGGCTACAAAAGGGATTCATATTATCGGCTCAATATTTTCTGATAAAAATTTATCCCCTTAAAACCCTTTAAAAAATTTATGCACCCTTAGAATTCATACAATCGCTTTCATTTGCCTTTATTTATCACTTAAGTATGATAAACTATACAATGAAACGATGAATGGAATACACAATAGAGTAGAATTGATGAGCCTATAAAGTGGATAAGTGACAAAAAACTAACGAAAGCTTCATCATTAAAAAACAGAATTTCTGTATTACAAAGAGTACAAAAATAACACTATAAATATATTCTCTTCTATTTATTTATATACTTATACATCTTTAGTTTTGCATATTTATATGTGTACACATATGTAATGATATCACCTCGTTTAACATAAATTAGTTCCTTCTGGATGGCATCGCAATATGCTCATGACGTGTGTTTCATTAAGTGCAAAGCGCTATTGAGACTCAAACGACAAATAAAAGCATCCATGGTATCTGAGTAGGTCGGACCACCTACTCAAAAAGTAGAGAGCTGTAGATTTAGATTCCCCCCATCGCTCATCATCAAGTAGTGGTTATTAACTGAATACAAGCAATTTATCATCGCATAATATCCACGAATATGATTGCTAGACGATAAACAAACAGAATAGCGCATTAATAGTATGATAATCATAGAAATATACAGCAAGAAATACTATAAAGACAACAGCATATGTGAAAATAATAAAACGATGCCATAAAACAGCAATGCCCAACACAATATTCAGAGATACATCAAATGAGGCAATAAACGAACCTCTTTGAAAGCATGAATAAAGGCCACACAAATTGCATCGATTCCAACAATGTCCTTGGCTTCGCACCTGAATACGACAAACTAGGGCAACCTGATATCACTTAGCATACCTCCCGCATTTTGCGTCTTTTTAAATGTAATTACAGGTGAACGTATGGAATGCTGGGCGAAATGTTTGAACTACGGAGGGTAGAAAGGAAGGAATTAAAAGAAGAGAGGAGTCCGATTTAAAACAATCAACATTAAATTCGATGACAATATCTGTGGGAGAGAGAGGAAGGAGGGAAGGGGGGGGGGGTTGAGCATTCACATACCGCCAAATTGCATATTTCAGAGCAAAATAATTAAGTACGGCACTCGAGCATAATTATACTTCAAGCATTTCTTTTTGTTGGAAGTAAGAGAATAAAAATCGAAAAAAAAAAACAATAACGAACATAATGAGTGCCCTTTTATAACAAACAACCTAAGCTCAACCTTTTTTCAGTTCACCTGGAAGCTGCTATAATGCCCCTTTAATATGAAGAGATCCCAACATATGAGATCCCGTAAGTCCCTGCTTCCCTATGTCGAGGATTAAATAAGTGAAGTAATAACCTGGCGGCGAAATTGAGAAAAGCAGCATGTACATTAGCCGTCGAAACCTCAGTGAAAGATGGATGCCTCTGACGTTGGTTGGCAACGTTACCTTCTGAAGGAGTCATATCTATAAACAGAGAATTAATTGAAAATAACATATTTCATCGGAGATAAAACCAATGAAGCATTTGCCTGCAGACAATATTTCTGAACAAAAGCTATCTGCTGGAAGAATGCGAGAAAATAGAAACCATCACCACGAAAGAAATACTTCCGTTGAAAATACAAGTAATTTCCAAAACACATCCCTTTAATTCAACATCATATGAAGAAAAAGCCTCTTAAAAAATGGCACAAAGTGCGTAACTAAACAACCAGTGAGAAAAAGATATACGCAACTAAGGGCCAAGATTAAGGAAAACGATAGAAACAATAAACCTTTTGAAAGCCAGATTCCGAAAAGGATAGAAATGAGGTTCAAGCAATAATGAAAAGATGGATATTTGAAAATATTTAAAGAGATAAAAATTCTTGGAAATTGCATCACGCCAATACCAGTTCACTGTCCCATAAATTATTGAACATATCGAAAATTTCAACAAAAAATATATATTTCGTGGCATCTGCCAAATACGAACTAAAAAGTAAAAATAAAAAAACTGCGAAAAAATTACCAAAATGAACATGTTTGAATGGCTGTGAGGGCCGCGAAGATGAGCTTTTAGTGCTGATTGCCGATTTCATGGTATCGTTGCCATTCGGTTTATTCGCCTTCTCTTGAGGGATTTCATTTTGAGGGAATTCTTTCTGCTTCGATTCTTTAGGTTTGCCTTCATTATTGCTCTTTTCTCGTGTTTTTGCCTCATTTTTCTTTTTGCTGTGCTCGTTGATTTGCAGTTCATTTGCACCTGATGAACTGCTACCTTCGTTGGCTGCTTTCTTCGCTGCAGCCGCCGCTGCTAGAATAATTTTTATAGGGGTTAAAATATTAAATCCAAGTCGCCGAATTATTATCCAGGCTAAAGCACAATCAACATGTTGGCCAGTGGCACTAGCACCCACAAACATACTATTGAAATATTGCAGCTATCGTTCAAGTTCTTTAGATGCAAAAATCTCATACATTCTACTATCTTCTCAACTATCCAATTCCCCTTCTTTTCAGCACAATTTCTGCGACAATAGCGATACACAATAGGCACGAAAATTTTGGTCAGCATGTTAGAATTACTACCGAGAGGACAAACCTTTTCGAGCCTTTGCTTCAGCAGCTTTCGCTTTCCTCTCAGCTAGAACTTCCTCTTTAGTTTTTGCAGGCTGTTCTTCAGTAGATCCCTCGCGCAATTGTTTCTGAGGGTTAATGCGTTGCTGTGGGTCGGCCCGTTTAGAGTTGTGCGCAGTTGCTGGTGAATCGCTTGTGATCCTCAAGTCAACAACGTTCTTCAATAGCTCTTTCACTTCGGCTTTTTCGCGCAACCAAGCCTTCTTCATTCATTCAACACTTCTTCAGTGACTTCCTTCAATCGATGGGTGATGAAAAATGCCATAATGACATCTGCACAAGCCGATTTATAGGTTGCGATGCCGTTAACAATAAATGAGTACTAACTAATATACGAACTGGATTTTAGTCTCAATTTATATGTCGAGCTGCGCTCCTCAGAATCGTTCAACCAAAAGCTACTTTTTTTCAAAGCTCATGAATGGACATTGCAAAGCCCCCTAGGTTTCTGGTTAAACCGATAACGGCAATGAATGCCTCATAGACATAACGGTCGTAGATCGTTAGAAAATTCATATCGTCATATTTTCACATATCTTTAAGCTGGCCTTTTCAGTATGCACAAGTTAGCCGATATTCCTAGGTGGTAACCTTAGAAACACTTTGGGACATCGTTCCCAGCGGTCTTTCACTTTCTGCTAACAAAAACCTTTAGTTTATCAGAACTCATGGCAGCGGCTGAGTTCTTATCGACTGAGGGTGGTCACTATCCGTCCATTTGTTACCCAGGTTTTTACCCGTCGAACTACATCGATGACTTTGCAGTGGAAATTAGCATGATCGGCATGAACGTTTAGCATCAAAATATGAATAAAGATACCGCGATTTTTCTACTAACACATTGTACTGCAACTCATATATGGTAAATAAAAAATAAAAGTAAACCTTAGCACACTTAAAAAGAAATTTTTGAATAAGTTGAAGTTTTTTTGAATTATATATTGCAATTACTATGAACAAAAACCGCAAATGTGTTTATAATCAATCACGCACACTTACATTTTGTTTCTTCATAGCCAAAATTAAATGAAGAGTTAAGCAGTCGATTGTGGCGTTAAAGAGATGTGTTAGACTCATCGTTAATGGGAGGTTTCCAGAGGAGGATGCTGCTGCCTGAAGGATGAAGCTCGCATAACACTCCTCGGAGGTATATTAATAATGCCCTTCCCCTCATCCTCCGAAATGACTTTTGCATGTAGCCCATATATATGCATTTACATATTACATACAGGCATACAGGCATACATACATACATACACACGTAAACAAATACATGTTTATACACATACATATATATATATACATGTATATATATATATACATATTATACGTATATGTAAATGCACCCTCATGTGCATGTGCACATACTCAATGTATTTGTACACATATATATAAACACCAATTAATGTTCTTCATGTGCATGTAGATATTTACAGGCGTAGACCTCACCATGCACGCCTCGCCTCGCCCCTATTCTCACCCTCCTCATCGAAAAAGAAATTAGTAGCTGCGTGAAAACATCGAATATTCCAGATCCGTTTTCATATATCCTTTCAGGTTATTTTTTTACCACTTCTCATTGTCCACCGTTCAGTGCTCAATTCACGTCAATCAACGAACTCACATCTCCAGCATGTTGCCCAGTGATGTGTCCATGTTCCTCTCCAGTTGCAACCTGTGCTATTCTATTGTGTTGCTCTTGGGGTTTCGGCTTTGCAGCATTCGTTGTCTGCTGTCGGTTATTCGGTTGGTTTTTCTTCTTTCCACCTCCCATTTGAAAGTAACTGAAAACTGAAAACAACAATCATCGACTTCTTAACAGTATAACTGTATTGTTCACTGATGACGAAATGGCCAAAACAACAAAATATAGTAAGAAGCAATAAAAACAACGGAATAAAATAAAGAAAGCTTTCGCATCTACAGCCTCAATTCCGCCTCAGTTTCTTCATTTTTTTTTCAGCTCAACAATGGAGAACCATTGGAGAATCCCCTCGCATTCAAATGAGACGAGGTGAAAATGATTAACAGGTAAATGCGATTACCTTGTAATCATGCTTTCCGTAGGCAGTAATCAACCAGTGAAAGGTGACATCACCGCTTAGTAATAATAATCTTTATTCATACAATAAAGTGAGATCCTGAGTATTCGGAGGGCACTGATCCGGAAGGATGTGTCGCAGACACTCCGTTTTTTCTCTCACTTTTGTGTATTATCTGACCGCCCCTTATAATCAGCGGGGTGACAGCCTGGTGATTTGGCTTACGTTTCTGGCGCTTCTCCCATTGGCCTTTTCTTTCTTCAGTCGTTAACGACGGACGGATATAAAAATGTTGGAATCCCGTCCCCTTCAACTTGCGCACATTGCAAAGAATCTCTGCTTCGCATCGTGGGAATTCCCGAAGCCATTTAAATGGGTCTGTTTTTACCTTTTTGCTGGGATCCTATTCTAAAAATCTGCTGCGATGGGCATCAGAATTAATTATATCAAAAATATCTAAAACCGTTCCGCGATCAACGCTATTTCGTTCTCTAGGAGGGACATTTACAGCTTCTGTGACTCCAAGGAGAACAACAAACCGTTCACAAATGTGAATATCAATGAGAAAATGTTTAATTAATTGTTTCAAAAAAAATTAAAAAATTCATTTTGATAGCTGGATCGGAGAAAGCGTTTATTAGATGGATTTTAAAGTACCTCTATAAGAAATGTGGCAATACAAAACGCATTACAATTCTGCAATGTTAGATATTTCTCTTGAAATTTACTAGTAATTACAGTTTCCCACCTTTCAATACTTCAACACTCTCTCTAGCCACCATGAACACAAAGAAACGAACGATGCTAAGATAACGCGATAAATGAATGAAGATAAGAGCGTATTTTCAAAAATTTTCATCATATTCACTGGTTAATGACAATCGTTGTGTGATGCAAATTCAAACCATAGCAGCTCTATATCGATCAAATATAGCAGCTCTATATCAATCAACAATATTGTGACATTTCGATGCGATAGAATAACTTCTAAAAATCTTCACTAATCAGGCAGATTCTAGTAGTGAACCTAGAAATCGCTAATTATTCGCACTGATGGCTACTACCCAATAGGCGAATGATCTGCTACTAATTTATATCTACTGGGAATTCTGTGGAAAATATGTCATCTAAACAATAAATTAAAAGCACATTGTGCCATACATGGTCAATATTTCAGTATATTTTCTCAACTTTCAGTGATTTTCACCTGCATTCTTCAACTTCACTTACGTGGATTTATTTAAACATCTATTGGAAATATGCAAATGGTGCCACAATGAATGATCAACACTTGTGGGCTATATGATAGAATGAGGAAAACACTACAAAATTCATTAGATGTAGTAGATGCTCGCCATCTAATCAATAATATATAATTACGGATATCGTATTTTCCCTCACTTCAACGATGCTGGTTAAGAATTGTATGAGAAACTCGAATACTTTATGTATCAACAATAGAAATATAAAGTGAATCGAGTAGGAGCAATCATTAAATTGGCGTATGAGAATGAAATAAAGTTTTTATTAAAGCTTTAAAAATTGCACTAAATTCTGATGAAGCTGACGAATAATTTCTTCGAAAGCAGTAACTTTTTTGAATATACAAAATTTGCATATTCTAATTTCCATATTTTTATAAGTTCTTAGATCAATCTTTAACATCCGTTACATATTTAGGTAAACGTTTATTACATAAACCTCTAGAGATTTACATTTGAAAGAATTTGCATAGCAAATAAAGGAATATCCTCGGTACGAATGGGTAGAAAAGATGGCGACTCGATCGTCTTTTTCAATACAATCAATGTGTATAAAACGATGTGGATTAAGCAGAGTAATCTTAAAAATACAAATGTTAACAGTGATTTGCATAATATTTAAGTCAAATTTAATGCTTTTTGCGAAATTTTTCCAAAACATAATTTATGCAGTTTTTTCAACTTGTTTGTTGCAATTTTTGAAATTTTTTTTTTGCTGAAATATAAATTTATGCAATTGTTGCAAATTATTGCAAAACGTATTATTTGAGAGTTATGCTTTTGCTTTGTATATAGGTGTCTAAATTCATAGATATTCTTAGATATATTGAGCACTCATGAGTGGCCAAAGATATGATAATAAAATTTGTTGCAAATTATATGCATTGTAGCTTTGCTTGTAAAGCCATTTTCTTCACGATTCTTCATAATATTAATGAATCGCAGTGATGCAATAATGATTGCAAATTAGGGTTAATTCTATTGCATAATCGGTCGAGTGCTGCAAAAAATGCACTTTTTTTTCGGAGGATTCACTCAATCGACTGCCCAGTTTATAAGATGGATGCATAACCCCAGTTGATTTTTCATTATTCAAATATACAGCAATTTTCATCGATATGCTGAGTAGGATTGCAGAAATAAGAATAACTAGATTCTTTCTTTGATGCAATTCGTCTTTTTGAAAAAAAACTTCCTTTCCTAAATGAATATGACAATAACCTTATATTGGAGCTCACTTTAACTGTCTTGTTTGTCAGAAGGAAGTAGGCACATTATATTGACCACTTATCCGAAGAATTTGCAGTAAATTACATAATCATTGTTTATGGCGGAACTAAGCTGGCGCTCCATTATAGCCTAACTCCACTATAACTATTATAACCTAGATTCCATTACCGCATTAATATTGAAGACGAATGAAATGTTCGTTGTAAATTCTCAGTAATAATTTATGGATACCCACTAATTTCCTTTCATATATAAGCCATAATTTCCAGTTTCAAAACGTATTATTTGAGAGTTATGCTTTTGCTTTGTATATAGGTGTCTAAATTCATAGATATTCTTAGATATATTGAGCACTCATGAGTGGCCAAAGATATGATAATAAAATTTGTTGCAAATTATATGCATTGTAGCTTTGCTTGTAAAGCCATTTTCTTCACGATTCTTCATAATATTAATGAATCGCAGTGATGCAATAATGATTGCAAATTAGGGTTAATTCTATTGCATAATCGGTCGAGTGCTGCAAAAAATG